>PVJS01005235.1:0-23266 GCA_004027185.1 Glis glis
CACTACTGGGTATCATACCAAAGGGATTGAAACTAGAAAACAACAGTAATATATGCATACCCATGTTCATAGCAGCACAATTCACAGTGGCCAAATTATGGAACCAACCTAGATGTCCATCAACAGATGAATGGATCACAAAATTATGGGAAATACACACAATGGAATTCTACTCAGCAATAAAGAAGAACAAATGACATAATTTTCTTCTTCTTTATGGCTGAGTAAAATTCCATTGTGTGTATATACCACTTTTTCATTATCCACTCATCTGTTGATGAACACCTAGATTCGTTCCATTATCTGGCTATTGTGAACTGTGCTGCTACAAACATGGGTATGCAGGAACATAACATTTCTTTCTTTTTTTTTTTTTTTGCGGTACTGGGGATTGAAGCCAGGGGCATTCTATCTCCAAGCTACATCCCCAGCCCTATTTTTTATTCTTTATTTTGAAACAGGGTCTCACTAAGTTGCCGAGGGCCTCACTAAGTAGCTGAGACTGGCTGCAAACTGGGATCCTCCTGTCTCAGCCTCCCAAGTACTGGATTACAAACGTGCGCCACCACGCCTGGCAGAACATAACATTTCAACACAAAAGAATGCTGAATTTTTAGCTTTTAGCAAAATCTCAAGCAGTCTGTAAACCAGATTATCATCAGCATCATCAAGAATAGGAATGGGGATAGGTTTAGGGGTAAGATAAAACCCAAGAAATGAGCCAATAATGATGTCTATAAGGCCATATTACTTGATAATACAAAAATATACATATTCGACCCAGTAAAGCTACATCAAAAGCAACATACTTTGATATAAATTGTGTTTATCTTAGGGAGTGAGATTTTTAAGGGATATTGGATATAAAAGGAATTGGATCCATAAGGGAGACTTTTACTTCTCATTTTATACTTTAATTTGTTTACCATTGTGCTTGTTACTGTCCTTCATATGTAGAAATTTAAAATATATAAAGATCTCCTTAATAGACAAATAATGTTTTTAATGACAAGGTAGAAGAACTCTTACCCAGAGAGTTACATTTTTCTTCCAGTGCTTGAAACATGCAATGTGTTTTGAGACAGATTTGCCCATTTTCATTATTGATGGTCAAGTTGAGGGGGAAAAGCATTATTATGCAAGCCTGAATCGTTTGCTCTTAGGAGGTCAGAGAAGGAGGTTGGAGAAGAGGCTCTGACCTCTTCAAAGCAGCGCGGTGGTTCCTCTCTGGTGAATCCTCTGCTCTCTCCACTTCCAGAGGAGATTTGTACACTCGTTATCGCTGAGACGTTCCCTGAAGATGCAGGAATCTTTACCTGCTCCGCAAGAAATGACTACGGATCAGTGACCAGCACTGCCCAGCTAGTGGTCACCCCAGGTATGTGGAGAATCAAAAATGAATGGGTTCTGTTGCCCAGTTCTGGTGTAGTTCCCTAGGGCAGAAGCAATAGTCCCAGAAACTGCTCAGCCTTTGGGAATGCTGGCTGCCACTTGGGGAGTTACAATCAGATGTTTCATCACCAACCCAAAGGCTTGGAGGAGGGACAAGCAACGGGGTGGGAGTGGAGATGACAAAAGACATCAAAACAAAAAGAGATTGGTAACACAGCAACTGGGCACTAGGGAACTACTTTTTTAAATCCTGCAATCTTGGTCTTAGAAACAATGGCACTGGTTTCCTAACATCTTCATGCTAACCTTGAATCATATTTGCCTCAGAAGGACACTTCTTACTCAGAGGTACAGTCCCTGTCCTCAGCAGTGTCAACACAGGAGATCTGGAGATAATTTTGAAAATACGCCCTTGTCTAATCCACTATTGAAACTTCTGGAGAGATGATACAAGAGAAACCTAATTAGGAAAGATCTTAGAGATCAAACTTCATTGATAGTATATAACTTTGGTCTTAAAGATAAAGATATAGTATTAAGCCAATATTCAATACTATATGGACTTTTCTGAACTCAAAAACTTACCACTAGGGAAGGCAATACAAAATCGATTTTTGCCTTTTTTTTTACTTGACTATTTTCTACTGTGGTTAATGGATTTTACTTTTGCTTACAGTAAATGCCTCATCTCTGTTAGTCATCTTACAGAGATTTAAAAATATTCTCTTTGACCAAGCCTGGCATATGGCAACACACATAGTAGGGAATCAGCAAGGCGGTCTCTGGTTGTATAGACAGACTTGAAGAGGATCGAATCACCCTTGGATTCCTAGAAGAGCAAGAACTTGGTGCTAGGTGGCAGCAGAGGCACAACCAAGACCCATTTGGGGATGCTGGAGTGGCAGTTGCAAATGCTTTTTCATCTTGGGAAAGGAACAGGAGGGTCACCATAATGGAGAGATGGTTAATATGAAGGAGCACTTTAAGTGTTAAAGGAAACCCCTGGGCCATAATTGGAATTACATAGTAAGGAGTATCCCAGCATTTTGATTTTGAATTGACTCAAAGACTGTCCCTTCAAATGGCCAGAGCAATAGTACAATGCTCATACAACCACAACAATGACAAAAAATCCTGGACACTATAAGTGTGAGTGGTAAAAATTGGTATGTAATAGTTTCCATTTCTATTTGAGGTAAACCAACTATAGGCCATACATAATCAACAGATATTGTTGAGTTTTCTGTCTACCTCAGTGAGCTTTTTTGAGTGCGTGCCAGAAGCTCTCTGGTTAGGATAAAGAATCCAAAAAACACATGATATCAAGATACTTCTGTTCTATTGAAGGTAACAACTTTAAAAATCTTTTATGCTGAGTTACAGTTGGGGCAATCAGCAGGCTTGGAAAAAATTTTTCTCTATGAGATCATGAGACATTTTGCTTTGACTCAGAGGTCTGCCTTCTTTAGCTTTAAAATAGGGTGGATATCTGCATAAAACTTTTATAGCTTGAGCCACTGTCAGTAAACACGGAGAGGATGTTCAGTTGGATCCAAGGGCTGGAAAGTGAGAGGAAAGCATTAAAGGCTGATACTGTCCGTGTTGTCATTTTTTTTTTTTTTTACCGAGTCCTATCATTAGCTTGTGTTTGAAATTTGTTAAGGAGTTGTTAGATGGTTTCTCATATGTGAGCTCATATGAGTCGGGAAATGAGACAAGTAGTGGTCATTCAGAACAAACTTGGAAGAGCCAGGCCCTCCAGTTGGCAAAGCTTCTCCATCCAACGAGAGGAACTCACTCTTCTTTGACAACAGGACACAGGGAATCTCAGAAGACCTATGACAGTGTGAAAGAACTTGCTGGACTAGTAGAATCTTACTACTTTTCCCTCCCTTTCCCCTTCCTTAGCCAACACTGAAAACTGCAGCTACGACTCAATGGGAGAATCCAGTGACCACTTCCAGCACTTTCCACCTCCCCCTCCAATCATGGAGATGAATTCCTTCGAGATGGCTTCAAAGAAACCATGTGAGCTCCAGCAGGTGAACAGCCCTGACTCAAGACTTAGCATGGCAGCCCGTCAGATGCAGTTTGGTTCTGCTGAACGGGAAACAAACGGAGTCCATCCCAGCCTCGGAGTAAATGGACTGATTAATGGGAAAGCTAACGGTAATAAATCTCTTCCGACACCAGCTGCCCTGCTTTCACCCACAAAGGAGCCACCACCTCTGCTTGCCAAACCCAAACTGTGAGTATTTCTGCATGGTTTTATAATACTTTCCATGCTCCTGCTAACTTCCTTCTCTGGTTAGAAAAAAACATTTTGCCTGTGCTCAGCCATGCAGCAAGTTGCCTCCTTGTTCAAGCAAGTTGTCCCTGACTGGAGGTGACCTTGCTTCTAAGTGGGGTCCTTCAAAAATATAAACGATACCTAAAAAGAAGGTAAAGGAGAAGCTTGGTTAAATCTGCCCTTTGCTAAAAGCTATAACTGGTTACGGCTGTGAAAATATCAGTGAGGGGCACGGCTTCCAATGTATAGCCAAAGACAGACGCTCCCCAGAGGCGAGGGAAAAGGGGGATCTACTTTGAGCCCGCCATGAAAACATTTCCAAATGTTTTAATTGTAGGAGTCAGTATAGAGATCTGATATAGATAAAGGGGAAAAAAAAGCAAAAAGTAAGGTTTGAAAGTCAATGTTCAAGTCCTGCCGAGGGGGGGGGGTGAAACCAGAGAGAGTTAGGCTTGTCGGGAGGAAGAGCGCCGTCAACACAACCTACTTGGCTTCGGAATTTCACAGAGTTGCATATTTCCACCTTCATATTTGATTTCCATTATTTTCTTAGGATAATAAACCTTGCATGAGCTGTTTCCATTGGCACCACACAGCACAGCGTTGTTATGAATGGAGCCATTACAGTGTCAGAGAGAGGCAGAAATAAATTAACTCAAAAGGTTCTATCGTAGCATAGCAGACCTTGAATTACTGCCCTGACAGAGGTCAATGAAAACGTAAGAGTCATACAGAATGTATGTACTCTACCAGGGCGGGTTGCTATGAGAATGAATTGCCAGGATATAGGAAAGTCCTTTCTATTTCTCCATGATGTCTGATGGTTTTGATTTGGGGCAGAAGGGATTTTTGTCTGATAGGAATTATTCTTTGTTTTCCTAGTACTGAGTAGTCTCCCTGCAATCAGCTCATTTGTTAGACGTGTTAGCATTTATAAGATTTTCCAACTAGAGTAATCCCTTACATTTGTACAGCACTTTAGTGTTCACCAGGAGATTCAATGAACATCATTTTACTAGCCAAATAGCAAACCAGCCTAAAAAACACCTTAAGTTAACAAACGGGCAATTTTACAAAAGCAAATTTCTGGACAGTCTTGCATTGCAGTTTCAAAAAATCTACCTATTGTTTACTACCCAGCACTTAATTTTGTATTCTGGCTTGGCTCTTTTTTAAGGTGGTAGGGCTACTGACTAGGTTTGCATGCAAGAGTGTGAAAGATAAACATTTGAGACCTATGTTTTAGCTCCACTGAGAGTCAGATCAGGTAAATGAGCTAAAACATGGCGGCCATAAAAGAGATTTACACTCTTATAGCACCAGTCATAAAAATTAATTGCCACTGCTGACTTCTTTCATCTTTGCATTTTGAATATGTATTTGCAATGCTTTCAATGAAACAAGGGCCCTACTTTCCTAGGAAACAAAGGGTGAATGTATTTAATGACCAGGACTTGACTATGCTCTTGATTAAGTGAAGTATCTACTGTAATGACCATTATAAATTGGGTACAGATCACAGAGTAAACATGAGGAGCTGTTAACAGGCATTTACAGCCCTTCTTATCTCAGGGTTTCAACAGCTCTTCAGCTTCTAGTTCTGGTGCAGTGATGTTGTGTGTTGGGGGGGGCATGTCTACAAAAGACAGACAAAACAATTACGTGGTTATTAAGAGGATGAGTGGCTTAAGCACAAGTTTGAAGAGTGACATCATGATCTGCTTATGAGTCAGATTTTCAATGTAAAATAAAACACAGGAAGAAGGGACCTCGGTGTTTGATATCCAAAGAAAGGAGTCATTCCTCTCTTATGAGAAAATTTAGAAAAAGGCAATATAAGCACCTAACACATCTTAGAAGTCACATTTACTTGGACCAGATTTTACCACTGTTGTTTTTTTTTCCCCAAATCCTTCTGTGTTTAAATATTTCCTTAGAGTATCATTTAATAATTTTCATATTCTGTAATTACCTGCCATTTAACTAGGAAGAATATATGACATTTTTCAACTATATATTCATTTTTAAGTTTTCTTATGGATTATAATTCCTTTATTGGATTTTAAGTACAACATAAATGCATGCTGATGTGACAATTTGAACAGTACAGAGGTCATTAAAGAAGAAATTCACACTCCCTGCTTCCCCTCTTACAACCCACCCTCTCGAGGTGAACAAGGCCATTGGTTTGATCTGAGATTCCCACTCCTTTCTCTGTTACCACAGTCTTTTCTAAACAGCTTTGCTCACTGTTTTAAACATTGTGTGCGCTGATAGGGAAATTCTCCGGAATGACATCTGCAAATAATTTAGAGTAATTAATAACTACAGGTAACTGCCAAGTAAAATCCTTACACATGTCTATTTCTTTTCATACATTGGGGAAAATAATGGGATTTTATTTGCCCCTTATGGCCAGCAGTGATAAACTATGTTTTGTTTTCATCTTTACCCATCGGCCCTATGATTTCACTCAAGGAGAAGTTGATATTTGGGAGGTTTTATGACATTTCATGCATCTTCATATTTGTAATCTAATAGGAAGCAATGAGGAGGAAATAAATAATATGAACTAAAATATTTATAGCCGGGCGTGGTGGCACACGCTTGTAATCCCAGTATTTGGGAGGCAGAGACCAGAGGATCCGGCTTCGTGGCCAGCCTCAGCTACTTAGTGAGGCCCTCCACAACTTCGTGAGACCCTGTTTCAAAATAAAGTATAAAAAATAGGGCCAGGGGTGTAGCTCGGAGGTCAAACGCCCCTGGGTTCAATCCTCCGTACCGCAAAAAAAATTTGTATTCTCACATTAAGTTAATCTAAAAAAATGGTGTTTTATTTATCAGATTCCTGGAGAAAAAAAAAAGAAAGGGCATTTTCAAAAAGAAAATCTCTCTTTGGAGCCTGGCATGGTGGCGCATGCTTGTAATCCCAGTACATGGGAGGCTGAGACGGTAGGATTGCAGGTTCATGGCCAGCCTCAGCTACTTATGAGGCACTCTGCAACTTAGTGAAACCCTGATTCAAAATAAATTTAAAAAATCGGGCTGGAGGTGGAGCTCAGAGATAGAATGCTCTGGGGTTCCATCCCCAGTACCACAAAAGAAAAAATCAAGAGCCGGGCGTGGTGGCGCACACTTGTAATCCCAGTACTTTGGGAGGCGGAGACCGGAGGATCCGGGTTCGCGGCCAGCCTTAGCTCGCTCTCTCTCTCTCTCTCTCTCTACTTAGCGAGGCCCTCTGCAACTTCGTGAGACCCGGTTTCAAAATAAAGTATAAAAAATAGGGCTGGGGGTGTGGCACGGAGGTAGAACGCCCCTGGGTTCAATCCCCGGTACCGCAAAAAAAAAAGAAAAAAAAACCAGAAAATATCTCTTTGGGGATTGAAGCCAAGGGTGTTTTACCTCTGAGCAACAGATCCTCCTGTCTCAGCCTCCCAAGTACTGAGATTATAGGTGTATGCCACCATGCCCGGCTAAAAGAAAATCTCCTTGCATTTTTCCCCCTCTTAAATAGTTCCAGTAGTAATTCTGGGAAGAGAAAAAAAATCCAAAACTAAAATAAAAAGATAGAAATGTCAAGTCAGGCACATGAACTCTTTTCCTTGACAAGTCCAACCCCCAGCTTCTCTTATCCAATAGAAATTGTCCCCCAATAGACTTACAAGCATCCCAGACCTGTGATTGGGTCTGTCATACCTGTCATGAAGGTGAGTTTCCTGGCTTAGTATCATGGAGATATCCACTTCCGTTTTTGCAGCTCCCAGTGTCTTTGTGTCTGCCGCTCTCCCACACGCATCAGCTGAGCATCATTAAATGTAGGCCATTAAGCCGGGCATGGTGGCTCAGCTTGTAACCTCAGTGCTTCAGAGGCTGAGACCTCAGGATCCAGGTTCGCAGCCAGCCTCAGCTACTTAGTGAGACCCTCGGCACCTTAGTGAGACCCTGTTTCAAACTAAAAAAACAGGGCTGGGGGTATAGCTTGGAGGTAGAATACCCCTGAGTTCAATCCCCAGTACTGCAAAAAAAAAAAGAAAGAAAAAAAATGTAGGTGATTTAGTCAGTGGCAGAGGCCCTGCACACTGGATTTCTGGAATGCCTCACCATTTGCTGTGGGACTAGGAAGTGCACTGAGCCCTGCACAAGAAAATCAGCAGGGTGATTTCTGTGACTCAGTGCCTGATACTAATAATCTCTCACAGTATGAAAGATACCAAGCATGTTGACTGCTAGTCTTCTCCTTATTCTGCATGCACCAAATAGGCGGGTTGCTGCCCTTTCTCTAAAATGATGCCTGAAGATACAAAGTCAATCTAGAGCCCAGTGTGAAAATCCCTGCTTCTCTCATTCCTACCAAAAACAGTCCTTCAAAGGCTTGGATATGCGGGGAATTCCTAGGAATGAGCCCTGCTGGGAAATGTGTGAGTATCAAATTTAGGAGGTGACTTGCAAAGCATATGGAAAAGCATAGGCATATTTTCCCACTGAGGTCACCTCCTAAAGTGGGCCAAATAATAAATAAATGGCAATATCCTGTTTTCAAACCCCATTTATTTCTTCCTTTCTATGTTCTTCTGTCTTGCGGGAATTAGGTAGAATCTGAAGCTGCAGTGGAAGCAAAATGAGAAACCAAAGGAGAGGTTACTGAAGCAATGGGCAAGTTCTTGCACCAGGAGCAAGCAAGATTGGCAGATAGAGTTGTGTGTATTTACCACTCTAGTACCAAAAATATATACATTGCTATAAAAGCCCAAGCTCTTTTGACTAGAAGAATAATGGTGAAATTGTTTAATGCTTTTTCATGATAAATAAGCAGCTCTTTTTGCTCCTATTCTTACTATTTGCTCTTCCCCCAGTCTCTCAAGAAAAAAAAAAAATAATGACCTTATTTCCTATCTTAAAAGGGCAAAATGAGGCCAGGCGTGGTGGTGCACACTTGTAATCCCAGTACTTGGGAGGCAGAGACCAGAGGATCCGGGTTCGCGGCCAGCCTCAGCTACTTAGAGAGGCCCTCCGCAACTTCGGGAGACCGGGTTTCAAAATGAAGCATAAAAAATAGGGCCGGGGGTGTAGCTCAGAGGTAGAACGCCCCTGGGTTAAATCCCCGGTACTGCAAAAAAAAAAGGGGGGGCAAAATGATATCAGGTTGAATCAGTCTTTCCAAAATAATGGCATTTGATAGTCTTTGCACCGCTCTTCTTGTATCCACTTCCACCCTGAGACACACATTGTTTCTTCAAATCCTGTCTCAAGAGAGGGGCATGTCCTAGAAACTCATTCAATTCAAGGTCTCAGGGATTTCCGATGTCACCTCTGTCCAATTCAAGGTTGACAAAGTGAGAGACATGTTCCTAACAATAAGCACTGTGTCCAATCTGAGAAACGCCCCCTTCCCTGATTATATGGGAATGGGAGATGATATGTTTAGGAGATAGAAAGAAATAGCAGCCTGTGTCACTCTCCTTATCAGTGACCGAACTATGCCAAGCTTTCTATATTTGGAAGTTCCTTATGGGTTCCCCCACACCCCTAGACACAAATTTAAGTACAAGTTGTTCCCTTGCCTGGAATGTTCTACTCCCTGGAATGTTCTGCTTCATCTAATGGCTAGTTTCTTCTTGAATTTCAAGGCTCCGCTTAATGGCACCCCCTTCCCAGACCACCCAATCTAAAGCAGCCATCAGCCCCTCTCCGGGAAATCATCTCCCTTAATTACTGCCTCGTGCATAACTATTTCTGATAGTCATTTACTTGGTTTTTGGTTTGCACATGGCTTTCCCTCCAGTATGACAACGTAAGCTTTTTACAAGGAGGGATATTCCCTGCCTTTGTTCGTTGCTCTTTCACCAGGTCCTAGAGCAGGGCTTGAAAAATAGTAGATGTTGAGAAATATTTTTGAAATGAATGAAGCAAGAGCAGACCAACAAAGAGAAAGACCATGATCTCCCTCCTTGAGAGCAACCCCATTTGTTCTGCTAAACTTTTCACCTAGATAAACCAGAGGACTAATTTTTTCAAACCACACCAATTCCAGAGTTTTCCTTCATTTACAGACCTTTCCTAACTGATATCATTTATCTTGTAAAACTGAATGAATATGAAGAATGCAGTAGTAAGAGTCCCATGAGGTAGAATTACACTAGAAAAGTTCATCCAGTTTACTTAATTTGGGAACCCTTTCACTCCTTCCTGATTTCTCCTGTGTTCTCATTTGATTAACCTCTTGCTTTAATCTCATTTGATTAACCCCTTGCTTTAACATGTGATGGAGAAAAGGAGACCTTTGGAAGAACTCGGAGGACATTTTCACTCTCTGGTGCATACTTGCGATGTCAGTTGGCCCCAACGCGATCAAACTGCTCTTCCAAGGTGTGTGTACTTGACATGTTAACACCCCCCGTCAGATGCCAGACTTTTGATGAAGGGCTGAGAGCTCCTGTGCTACTCCCTTCCTGTCCTGTTTTTGTTGGACGGCAGCTCAGACTCCAGTGTGTGGCTGGGGCAGTATAACTCAGAAAGTTGAACGTTTTTCCGTCCTTTAACCTCCACTACTTAGGGTTCAAGATCTCACTATATTACTGTTTGACGTTGGAAATACACGTGGCTTCGTGGGTTCCATTCTAGCATTAAGCTTTACCTGGTAGATTAGAAAAACAAAACACAGCGAGGAAGGCAAAGAGAAGGTAAGCAAAACAATGTGGGGCAAATATGTAACAAAAGGCCAAAGAGACAGTCAGCGAGAAACGGGGAAGAGTTCCTTAAATACGCATAGATGTATCTAAAAATCTAGCACACTTTTCAATGCCTGACTGTTATTGAGCTTCTACAAGGTTTTGGGTAATGCTGGGTGCCAAGGATACAAAGATGAAGGAGATAAGAACATTACCTTTGAATACTCTATAATCTGGTGGTCTCCAAGACTGTTTTGGCAAGAACATATGCATACACATGCCGATAGCCATAAAATCATACACATCTTTTAACATTATATTAAACTTTTTTTTTGCAATACTGGGGATTGAACCCAGGGCATTCTACCTCAGACCTACATCCCCAGCCCTATTTTTTATTCTTAATTTGAAACAGGGTCTCACTAAGTTGCGGAGAGCCTCACAAAGTAGCTGAGGCTGGCAGCAAACCTGCCATCCTCCTGTCTTGGCCTCCCAAGTACTGGGATTAAAAGTGTGTGCCACCACGCCCGGCTACATCTTTTAACATTATACAGACTCTGTAAAAGAATGGACCATCCCTAAATTAGATTCAATGTAATCCAAATACCTTTTCTTCCCACTTTAATGTTTATAAGATAAACCCTTCTGGTTTTGAATTTGAAGATTTAATATGCACAAGCTTTTATTTCTGGGGAAGAAATTTTTATTATCTGCAGAGTCTAGTCAAATAACAAAGCAATTTAGTACCAGTGAAAGTGAAAAGGAAGGAACCAGAGGGGCCTTCAGAATAATAGTAGGGAAAAGAGGGAGCAGAAGCTAATCTTTTCAACTTGTTATTATAAAACCTCTCTCACACACACACTCACACACAAGCACACTCACCTGACCCCTTGGAGGATGGTAAATAAGGAATGTAGGAGCGATCCAGGTCCTGATTTTTGCAGCCTTTGGCTATGCCGCTATGAACTCTTCATAAATACAACGTGCTGATGACTTTACATTAACAGTGTTGGTGTTGGATCGCTTTGAAAAATACCCCTCCCTGAAATGGAAAGGCCAATCAAGGAACTTCCTGAAGTATGAAACTTTTAACGAAGGAATAACATTTTGATGTATTCTTCCTCATGATTTTTTCATGGAAATATTGGCTCTGACACAGTGTCACATTCTTAGGTATTAGGATAACACTACTTTGCTATGCTAGTCTCTTGGTAAATATACTGTTTAATTACATTTCCCAAAGGAGGCTGAGTTCTTATTTTTATGGCGAGAAGTCTTATTTGGTGTGTAATATTTAATTGGAAATACTTGCAGACACCCTATCTACATTGGAAGTGGTACCTAACCATCCATAAGAATTACAATGTCCATCTTAAATAGTTGGTGCTCTACATGAAGGAATACTTGATATTGTAATATTTATTCAATATTTCCAATTCAGCTTGCCTAAAGTGTATAAGAGCTTCTTTGGTAATTACAAAGTAACTTGAAAAAAGTAGTCCCTCTCAAATGGGGACATTTTATTTTTAAGGGGGGAACAACTAAGCTCAGAGATAAAATGGAGCCTAATGAGAACAATATGCTCAGAGATAGTGTTATGAAACTAATGTCAGAATATAATAATATAGTGTTAAGTATATTAACACTATATTATTATTAGTATATTAACACTATATTATATTATTATAAGTGTATCCAGGTTAGATACAAACTAACCTGGAGCTGAATATTAATTCTATGAAAAAGAAATAATACCCTTAAATCAACTAACACATATATTATATATTAGAAGGAAATACACCCAAATGGTACCAGTGGTTCTTTGAGTGCTGGGATTTGGAGCAGACTATGTTCTTATTAACTATTCCCAATTTTCCAGCTTTTCAACAATAATGTTTATTACTTGTGTAATTATGAAATTGTATTTTAAAATAAACACTCTTGGCACTCTCTCATCCGTTCCCTCCTCCACTAACCCTCCACTGATCTTGCTCCCCATCGCAGATGCTTTCTGGGAGCTCAGTGCTGAGCGCACCTGTGGCTGAATGCTCTCACCTCCCCTTCTGGACTTCTTCTTATCTAGAAATCAGTGACCTCCAGAGTCCCTCTGCGTTTTTGAAGCCCATCTTAAAAAGCTCTTCCCAGAAAATGTCCCACATTCCAAAATGACTTTGCTCCTCTGCAAACACTCTAATAACTCCCCTCCCCAAACAAAACCCCATTCCTTTGATCGCACATCTCAGGTGTTAGAATAAAAGTTATATGATTAAGGTTTTTTTTTATTTTTCAGTGCTGGGGATCAAACCTAGGGCCTCAAAAGGATACAAAGATGAAGGAGATAACATGCTAGATAGGCACTTTACCACTGAACTACATCTCCAGGCCCTATTTTTTAAGCCAAAAAGTAAGCCAATATTTTGAAGACCAACTGTGTGTGTGTGTGTGTGTGTGTGTGTGTGTATGTGTGTGGTTTACTGGGGATTAAACCCAGGGGCATTCTACCTCTGAGTCATACCCCCAGCCCTATTTTATTATTTGTATTTTGAAACAGGGTCTCACTAAGTTGCAGAGGGCTTTACTAAGTTGCTGAGGCTGACTGCGAACCTGTAATCCTCCTGTTTCAGTCTCCCAAGTACTGGGATTACAGGCGTGCACCACTATGCCTGGCAAAGACCAATATTTAATGTATCGTCTATATAGGGCCTTCCACAGAAAATAAGGTGAAAACTTCCCTCAGATACAGTGGTAAAAGAGAAATGATGGGAAGGAAAGATTGAGATTCCAAATTAAATAGCAATATCGTCAGGAAAGTATGTGACGAAGGTATCCATTAAAAGAAGAAGAGTAGTTGGGGTAGCTGTGAAATTATGAAGAGTAAAAAAGGTGAGAAAAATTATGAGAAATAATAAGCAATATCAAGGAACGAGTGTGTGTGTCTCCTAGGAATTAGAGAGAATCTCTGTGAAATCAGAGAGTGACACTCATATTGGATTCAGTGAGCATCTTGTTACAACTTTATTTCAGCCATCGCCAGCATTCAGAGGTAGAAACAGAGGTCAGGTAGAGTTGACAGTCCTGACACAGTGGAGATGCTATTTAATTTCATTCTCAAGAACTGTCGTTGAAAGCATCATCCAAGCAGCCTCTAGGGTCAGAAAAGGAAGTAGACTGAGCTAGTTCAGGGCTTAATGGAAAAAGAGAAGGGACCCCCGAAAAACTGGGAGGGTTGGGCCGGGTGTGGTGGCGCACGCTTGTAATCCCAGTACTTTGGGAGGCGGAGACCGGAGGATCCAGGTTCAAGGCCAGCCTCAGTTCTCTCTCTCTGTCTCTCTCTCTCTCTCTCTCTCTCTCTCCCTGTCTCTCTCTCTCTCTCTCTCTCTCTCTCTCTCTCTACCTAGTGAGGCCCTCTGCAACTTCGTGAGACCCGGTTTCAAAATAAAGTATAAAAAAATAGGGCCCAGGGGTGTAGCGCAGAGATAGAACGCCCCTGGGTTCAACCCCCGGTACCGCAAAAAAAAAAAAACAAAACTGGGAGGGTTAAGAAAATGGAAATTCCACCAAGAACAAAAACGACTAAAGGGAGTGTGAAATTGGAAACTGTGGAATGAGAACAGTTGTTGTGATCAAAGAGAGGACTCTGAAAGTTCAAAATCTTAAGAGAAACGCCTCCCAAGTGATAAAAGAGTTCAAGATCTCTCTGTCTGCGTGGAGAGTTTAAGTGGAAGTCAAGGTCACAGGAGTGGAGGAAGCAGTCAAGGAACCACGCAGTCGAGACGTTAGAAGGAACATTCACGTGGATGGTGGCCAAAGGAGATGGCAGAAACCCAAGTGCTTAGTAGTAAAGTCATTGAGAAAAGTGAGGAAATGGCCAAGCCTGCTGACAGCAGGGAAGAGAGTGATCCAAGGTGGAGCACGGAGACTTCAAAAGAGCAGCAGCTGTTCTGAGAGGAGCCTTGGGAACCTGGAGCAGGCGGAGCCTTCCTGCTAGGGAGAATCAGGATGAGGGCAGTACCATCACCAGGGAAAGCCAGACTTCAATCATGACTAAGGAAGCAGAGGTACCAGTTAGGAACACTCCCTGAATCTCATAGGCAATGGGAGGGATCTAGAAAAGAGAACTGCAGGTCAGAAATGGAGAAAGAACAAGGAGAAGAGAGTTGAGACTATAGAGAAGGGGTTTGCAACGAAGAGCTAACACTGAATACAAGGGGATCATCCTGGGCATCACACTGTTATTTCTTAAATAAGATTATTTGTAGTTGGAAGCCAATAGAGCCAGGCCCACTATAATTCCTGCTTCTTTTGTAGCGCCCCGTTTATTTCACTTACATTTCAGCACCACGATCCGTTTCGTGGTTACTAACCTCGTCTCTCCAGGCAAGACCCTGAGTTGGGCTTTTATTGAACAAGCCTGTTTCCTGTATTTGGATATTTTTAAATGATTGTTCTCAAGTAATGACTCTTAATTCATATTTGTGGAATTTCACTCCAATGTTTAGTACTAGAGAATTTATTTCTGTCTACTAAAGACAAATAAATTAGGTTGCCATTTTTTTAACTACTGGTTTACTTTATCTGGGAATGTGTAAGTTTTTCATTCAAATGAATACATCACCTAATGGTGAGAACATTAGGAGTAGGGAGACTTGTTTTAATCGGTTTCTATGATATGTATAAAAGCAGATGGTTCATTTTCTTAACACACCTAAGAATGTTTCCTTACTTCACTGAAATTATGATTACACAAACCTTGTGGCTAACACTGGAATCAATATTTTAAAAAAATAAAAAGCTTTTCCATATGTGGCAAGGAATTACACATTCTTTCATTTGATTTTAAGAATAATGCACATATTAAACTAATTTGATAAAATGTACAGATTTTCATGAAACAATTTGTCTGCATAAATCACATTTAAATTTAAGCACACATATCGGCTTCATTGTTCAAAAGGAAACCATAAATTAATTGCAATCAGAACTTCAAACTTGCCTAATAGAAAACACCAGGTTCATGCCTTCTGACCTCCGGATTGGCTGTTCCCTGGTAGGATACTACGGGCTCCCCTTTACCAAGGCCATTGTGAGGATGCACAGAGACTATAAAGGTTTTGATGATGCTCAGAGGAAGTACTTCTGTAAATGAGTACATTCACTTAATTTCTTTAGCTACATGCCCACTGTGTTTTGCTAAAGCTCGCTACTCTACCCCATCTCAACTCTGAAACCCTAAAAAAAAAGCCTTTGCTGTGAGCCCTGCTCCATCTCACAATCTGGCTCAGGTCTGTTTTGTTGTTTAAATGTCACAATGTAAAAGCCAGGTGTGGTGGCGCACGTTTGTAATCCCAGTACTTTGGGAGGTGGAGGATCCGGGTTTGCAGCCAGCCTCAGCTCTCTCTCTCTCTCTCTCTCTCTCTCTCTCTCTCTCCCTGTCTCTTTCTCTCTTTACTTAGTGAGGCCCTCCGCAACTTCGTGAGACCTGGTTTCACAATAAAGTATAAAAAATAGGGCCGGGGGTGTAGCGCAGAGGTAGAACGCCCCTGCGTTCAATCCCCGGTACCCCCCCCCAAAAAAATGTCACGATGTATGTGGACATAATAGGGAGCACTATAGGGACTCCAACTGTGAGCCTCCTGATATGAAGCTAATAAAACAATTGAATGACTAACATACTATCCAAATATTTTTACATCACACTATACATATCAGAGTAGGTGCAGCTATCTGGCATTCTTGACGCTCGGGAGTTTATAACTCGGTCACGTGGGTAATTATATGCCTCAGCAACAATGGCAAACTTGCTGCTTTCCTAGTAATTGCCATTAAATGTGAAGGTTGTGAAAGTTTTCTGGAAAGACCACAAATATTTCCTTGTCCTTGTTTCTCTCTTTGTTGAAATAGTTCATATGCCATCTGGTTTCGGGGATGTATCATTATGCACAATGATGTTTATAGCAAAAAAAAAAAGAAGAAAAAAAACAGTATGCCATAAAAGGTTGCGGGAGTAGAAGACAGAGAAAATTATAAAAATGTCTTTTGTTCTGTGTCATTTCTAAAATAGAGTTTGTAGCTTGGACTTCCAAATGGTTTTAGCCTTGGGGGTAAATTCTTGCTCCAGATGACTGTATTTTCATGCCTGATGCCTTCCTTTCCCTCATAACTATTGCTGTCTTCAAAGGGAATCCTCTAAATCAAATGTGAAATGTTCCCATTTTTATTCTATCGCAAAGTAATTTTACACACATAGGAAAGGATTATTCATGATGAAACATCCTAGAATAACAGCAGAAGTTTCACTTCATATTAGTTCCAATTATTCCATCTTTGAAAAGCAGAATTATATTTGGCTATTGTCATTATTAAGACTTTCTGATACTAAACAGCTGCCTTCCTGGAGAGAAATACAATCAAGAATTTTTTTTTTCCTATTTCTTACCAAAATTTGGCAGAGATGAGCTTCTTAAGCAATTGATGGGTCCTGAAGACACTATTACTAGAACAGTTGATTTCTGCTGGAGACCATGGCCCCAATTTTCCTCATGGCATCAGATAGAGAGAACTTTGCATTTTCTGATATTGCATTACACAAAGCTACCTTTCTAAGATGAACTTCTTTTTTATGCTCTAGGGGTAATGGTAAGTGATCTAAGTAAATTGGAATTGTATTCCAACAAAAATTGAAAATGAAATGGGATGAAGACGTGCATGTTTCAAATTTTGTCTAAGTTCTTGGTCCTTCTAGTCAGAATGATTGAGACCATCGCCTGAATTTGATGCTGGGGTTTTGACTGGTGCTGCCTCGTGAGCAGCTGGTACACCTTTGCTTTCCATATGACACTGTCTCTAATCGGCTATCTTGTCATACTGGAGTATCTTGAAGTGGATGCAGTACAGTCCGGCAAATGTGCAGACCTCAACCTGGATCCAACTCAGCCCCCAAACATATGGAGCTATTTTGGGGGGAACTGAAGAGGTATGAAAGGCCCATGCCAGCCAAGGGGAATCAAGATATCTGCCAGGCTGGAGTGGTCTTAGTAGGCCATTCTGCTGGGCTGAGGCTGAGTCATAAGGCTAGGAGGGAGGTTAGCCTAAGTTAGATACCATCAAAAGTTACCTCCACTTTGTGGATGTTCTAGTAAATTAAAGTTTTGAATTGATCTCCTTCTCTCAGTGGAAGAGAGATTTCATCTCTTTCAACTATCAGCCTGAATTACACCTTCCATGGGTTCTAGAATAGATCTCATTTGGAATGGTAAGACAGGGTATAATGACCCTACACTGCTTGCTAACTACATTCTACTTGGCCACGAGCAGTCGATCAGATATAAATCCTAGATCAATGAGACCATATTTCCTCTAGTGTCAAATTTCCCTCATGATTTATTTTCATATAGAAGGTACAAACACCAACATTCTTATTCTAAAACAACATGTGCTTATATCTACATTCACATTGACTTTAGTATATACTTCAGTGCATTGTTTAAAATGGAAGCAGAGTATTCTCATAGAACTTACAGATAATTGAAAAGCCAAGAGTCTAGTCACAAGTCTAGTCACAAGCCAAGAGCCTCCACTTCTCACTGGTCATTCCCCTGGTAACGGGCAGATCGGTTTCTGATAGGAGCAGTTGTTAACACCATTCATTTAGACCAAGTAAGTCGGCATTTTTGACATTTTTTCCCTCCAGAAACTCATCACTACTACTTATATAATGTAGACTTGTTTCACATTGATATGGCAAAAATAGAGAATTACTTAAGTCACAAAACATTAGTTTGGAGACTTTGTACAAATATAAATGATCCACTATTAATTATTGAGACTGAAATGTTTTTAAATGATACTTATTCACTCCATCAGTCAGTTATTTTTCCAGTCTTGTTTATGGCTTTTTTTTTCCCAAACACTAAGACTATCTATATTCCTATTGGTTCTCACTGGGATCACAATGTAGCTACTGAGCATCTTCTTGAATATTGCTTTTCTCTTGATATTTTCCTGCTCCTGAAGTACTGCTCCTTAAATGCAAGAAAACTCCCTTCCCGGATCCCCCATCATCTCCCTTCTTGACTAACTGCTCGCTAGCCTTCCTGCACTCCTTATTGCCCTCAGATTTCCCTTCTACGTCTTCCTGGGAGTACATGTCACCTTTATCTTATCCTGTGTCCTCTGATTCCCGAGTGCCATATATTTCATTTCTTTGTTTTATTCTCTTATTTTCCAGAAACATGTATACCAGTAGCTTCCAAAGGTAAGATGCAGAACACATTTAGTTTTCATACCCTATGTCTTAGTCAGCTTTCTATCACAGTGACAGGGTCCCCCAAGAAAACCATCTCAAAGGACAAGAGATTTATTTTGGCTCACAGTTTCAGAGATTTCAGTCCATGGTTGTTTGGCCTCATGGCAAAAGGGCGTGGTAGAAGAAAAGTGCTCACCCCGTGGCAGCTGGGAAGCAGAGAAAGAGCAAGGAAGGGGCTAGGGACAAGATACACCCTCCCAGGACACATCCCCAGTGACCTCCAAATAGGCCCACCTCCTACAGTTTCTACCACCTCAATAATGCCTTGAGATTATGAACCTATCAATGAATTAACCCAATGATGTGGTCAGAGCCCTCATGGTCCAACCACTTCCCAAGAGCCCCAGCTCTGCACACCACCACACTGGGACCAAGCCTTCAGCACTGAGCCTTCGGAGGACGTGCCAGACCCAGACCATAATGCCCTACTCATCTGGAAAATGTCTTTATTTTTCCCTCACATCGAATTGACATTTTGACTGGGTTGGGAATTACAGGTTCTTCCTAAGAAGCGTGAAGGAATTTAATTCATATTCTAGTTTCTAATGTTATTATAGCAAAGTTTGATGCCAATCTAATTTTTGATCCTTTCTATATGACCTTTTTTTCATTCAGGAAATACATATAATCTTCTCTTTAACCTGAATGACCTGAAATTTCATAATGATATGTACTTTTTTTCTCACACACTACAGAAGATATTTAGTGTGCCTTTTTGGTCTGGAAACGCTGGTGTGTATACATTATGGGAATTGTCTAATATTATTTTTCAATTCTCTGTGCTCTCTCTTTTTGAAACTTGTATAACTTGTAATTAACTTGTTAAGACTCCTGAATGGATATTCTCATTATCTTTTCTTTTCTTGCCTATTTTTGGTGTACCTTCTATGGATCTCTTCTCCTTTGTCCTCTAAACCTTCTACTGAATTTGTCGTTTCTGCTTATATTTTTAATTCACAAGACTTCTTTCACATTTTCTAAGTTTTTATGGCCTCCTATTCTGTCCCATGGATGCAATATAGTAGTGTCCTTTTCTTTCATTACAGATGTTAATCATCGGTCATTTTGTTTTTTTATTTTCCTCTTCTCTGCATTGCCCCTGATCTCTAAAGTTCCTTTTTCCCCCTGTGTGTTTATTTGGATTAAGTTTCATGTTCAAGGCTTTCCATAAGCAGCTCATGACCTTTTGACTGGAAACTACATGCTTATCTGGGATTTGTAAACCAGTAGGCTTTTACCTTAGAACCTGCAAGGACCCCAAATGCAAGGGGCAGGGGAGCTTGGTAGACAGTATTTGAAGGTTAATTAGAGCAATGGGACTGCCTTTCATCTTTTACATTCATTTAATTATTTTTCTTTTTTTGTTGGTGCTGGGAGTTGAACTCAAGAGCATTCTGCCTCCAAGCTACAGTCCAAGCCCTTTTTTATTTTTTATTATTTTGAAACAGGGTCTCGCTAAGTTGCTGAGGCTCTCACAAAGTTGCTTAGGCTGGCCTCAAACCTGCAATCCTCCTGTCTCAAGAGGTGTGCGCCACCACTCTGGGTTCATTTAATTCTTTACCTCAACCTTTCAGCCTTTCCTCTTCCCACTTCAGAGAACCATTCTGTCTCTTCATCTCTTGAAAGTAAGCCTCTTGTCTCCTTGAGTGGCAAAGGAGGAGTGGGTGACTAGCTTCCAGGAATGGAGGGTAGAGAGGGCTGGCCTCCTACAAACTCTCCACCACTCTTCTTGTATTCAGCCCCATCCCTCTCCTCCACCTTTAGAGGAATCCAGTGGTCCAGGCTTCTCCGGCTCTAATTGGCATCCTTGTTCGCTTCACCCCCTGTACGCACTTGAGTGTCCACTTGCCTCTCCTGCTACGTTAGTGGCAGCCCATCCATTCACTTTTAATTCCAGTGAATGTTTTTAGGTATTTAGGAAGGAACTAAAATAAGCACATCCGTTAAATCCTCCGTGTGTAAGTAGATGTCAATTTGTGATTTCAGAGCTTCTTTTCAAAGAAGGTTCTTTCCAGCCAAAGGAACCAGTATAGGACAGAGTACACCACTCCCAAGCGAGGTGACCTTGGATAAGCTACTCAGTGGCCCTATGACATAGTTTCTTTGTCACTAACAGGGAATTATGACAAAGCCTTTTTCACAGGATTGTGGTCACGGAATAATGTGCTGGCACAGGTCAGGTCGCAGGGTCAATGCACTGTTATTATTATTAAGAGAATGTTCACAATGCATTCTTTGTCCTTGACTACACATATAGAAAGCTCCTGAAACAAGCAACTTTAAAAACTTGCCAAAAAGCTATCAGTGAGTTCTTCTTATGTTATGCTTATTTTTCTACCACTATCTTAAAAAAATGACAAGGAAAAAAAAGTTAATAGAAAATCACTGACTAATTAGATATTTTTGTTTTCATTCAAATCACCCCAAAAGTTCCTGGAAAGTATACATACAAACTCTAGGGAGTTAAATGTCCCAAATGGGGAACATGCTGATGCTATAGATGGTGGGCTACAGGAGGTTGACAGACAACGTGTCCTCTTGTGCAAGTTTAGATATGAAGTCGTGCAGAAAATAGTTCCACTAGAAAGAGCATTGTGTGAGTCATGTTACACATGGATGGCTTAAAAGCTGAAAATTAATACTTACTGGTCATGCTTTCTGCCTTGAAATGATGGAGCTCTCCAAGCATTTTATTTTAATAACCAACTGAAATGTCATCAGGGAAATGCTTCTAATTTACTACCTCTCATCCTGTGACAAAGAACTGTGCAAAGGAAAATGTTACCTGCATGTGCCATCCAAGTCTCTGGCATTAGAGAAATGCCTATTCCGCAACATCATATGTAAGAGGAGTTTCCAAAGAACTTCTTGATTTAGGTTCAATGATAGGTAATTTTCAAAAACTTAGGCTTGGTATTAAGTTGTTAGTGATCTTAGAAAACAAACCCAGAGCCGGGTGTGGTGGCACACACCTGTAATCCCAGTACTTGGGAGGCTGAGACAGGAGGATTGCAGGTTCAAAGACAGCCTCAGCACCTTAGGGAGACCCTTAGCAACCTAGAGAGACCCTCTTTCAAAATAAATAAACAGGGCTGGGGGTGTAGCTTGGAGGTAGAATGCCCTTGGATTCAACCCCAGTACAGAAAAAGAAGAGAGAGAGGGAGAGAGGGAAAGGGAGAGAAAGAGAGAGAATTTAGAGATGATCTAGAAAAGGCCTAAATCATTATGAACAGAAGAAATTTAATGTGTATTGTAAGCACAACAACCTGAATTGACAATGAAAATATACCGTAGCTTTCTGGGGGGGAGAAACCAATCACTCCTCTACTCTTGTTTGCTCCTAGGGCAAAGAACATTACTGGAAGGTCAAGAAATGCAGGGCTTATTGGAAATGCTAAAAAGTGCAAATGAACAGTTTGTTAAGGGCAAGGAACATAAGAAGAAAATGTAGAAAAGCCTAGGGCATTTAAAAATGGTTTCCAAAGTAAAAATGGTATCAAAGTGCAATTCTTCCTTTTCTACTCTTAAAGTAATTCGTTTTCTTCCTCAAGTAAGATGATCCAAAGGCAAATCAAAGTGTTAAATTGACTTAGAATGTGATTCATCAACCGGGTGGCAGTGGCGCATACCTGTAATCCCAGCAACTCAGGAGGCTGAGGCAGGAGGAACACAAGTTCGAGGCCAGCCTCAGCAACTTGGTGAGACCCTTTCTCAAAATTAAAAAGAAAAAAGGAAAGATCTGAGGGTGTAGCCCAGTGGTAGAGTGTCCCTGGGTCCAATCCCCCTTACTACAAAAAACAAACCAACAAAAAAATATGATTCACCAGAATCTTAAAATATATATGCTAGAGATTTATTTTTTATGCAGCCTAAGAATGTGTTCTTCACAACTTATTATTTGTCCATTTAAACTATTTCACACTGCTGGGCATGGTGACACACACTTGTAATTCCAGTACTTGGGAGGGTGACAAGAGGATGGCAGGTGTGCGGCCAGCCTCAGAAACTTAGCGAGACTCTCAGCAACTTGGTGAGACACTGTTTCAAAATAAAAAATAAAATAGGGTTGGGAGTGTAGCTCAGTGATAAAATACCCCTGAGTTCAATCCCCAGTTCCATTATATGTACAAAAAGTCCTAACTAGACATTATCATGTACTTAGGAACTCCATTTTCAGTGAAGTAATTTGAAAACCTTATAGGGATGTTCCTCACTCTCACAAAGAGAAGTTTTATATTGGGCACATAAAACATGAAAACTAGAAACTTATGGCTAAAAGAAATTTTTAGAACCGTATGTAAATATAAATTCTTGGTATTCGTACTTTAACTCTTACATGCAAAGTATTTTCGTTCCTAACCCTGAAACTCTATAAACGTGTTGCTATGGATGACTATGGGTTTTTCTTCCTTTTAAGTAGACAAATACTGAATAATATCTGGCTTTTATTAACTGTTTGATTATCCTAGTGTTTTCTGAATTTTTTAAATGTGTTAAAACTATGACCAATGTGATGAGTCTAATTTGGTCATACTTTTTAATTAAAAATTGTTAGTGTACTTTATCTGTTAGCAATCAAGGAAAAGTGGGTTGTTTTCTTTCTCTTCTTTT
>PVJS01005235.1:23366-65160 GCA_004027185.1 Glis glis
GTGTGTGTGTGTGTGTGTGTGTGTGTTTTACTGGGGATTGAACACAGAGGCATTCTACCTCCAAGCTACACCCCCAGCCCTTTATTTTAATTCATTCATTCATTCATTCATTCATTCATTTTTCAGTACTAGGGATTGAACCCAGGGGCATTCTACCTCCAGGCTACACCCCCAGCCCTATTTTTATTCTTTATTTTTAAACAGGGTCTCGCTAAGTTGCGGAGGGCCTCACTAAGTAGCTGAGGCTGACCACAAACCCGGATCCTCCGGTCTCAGCCTCCCAAGTACTGGGATTACAAGCATGCACCGCCATGCCCAGCTTATTTTTATTTTGAAACAGGGTCTAGCTAGTTTGCTGAGAGACTTGCTAAGTTTCTGAGGCTGGTCTTGAACCTGAGATCCTCCTGTCTCAGCCTCCCAAGTACTGGGATTACAGTCATGTGCCAGCACATCCCAGATGGGATGTTTTAAATAGTCATATTGTTTTTAGCAAAATCTCAAAACCTGATTGCCTCAGATTATGGTTTTATACTTATAAAATCATGAACTCTGAAAACATTTTTCAAAAGTGTACGTAGGATTTGAGCTCAGATCTTAATTAGTAAGATCAGTGTTAACTCATTTATTTCTAAAAAAAAGTTACTATTTTAAGGTTAATTATTAAATAATGGTATAAGTCCTGGGGTTTGATTTCTTTTGTAGCTTAGAAAGTTACCTAAGTTCAATAGGTGGAGAGAAGCAACTATACATCCTGCTTACACAGAGCTAATCAGTAACTTGACAACTCCATTCAAACTTCCACACAGAGAGCCTGGGCCATAATCTATGTGTCTCCTGTATTGTTTTTCTTAAAAAAGGGCTGGGACCCGGGTGTGGTAGAGGGATAGTATAGCTTGAGATTGTGCACGCTTGCCAATTTTCCTTTTTCTAATTTAAACATACTTCTGGTTTGGGCTTCTTTAAGTTCAAGGGAGCCATTTTCTTATATATTTTCATCTCTGTCTTCAATCTTCATTAGCCTTTACTATGGGTAAGATACTGTAAATGTTTTTAAAAATCAGCCCCAAGGAGTGCCATATTCTATAAAAAAATGAACTTTCCAGAAAACTCACAGTGTTAGGAAACTGAAACTAACACTATTCCTTTAAGAGTCAAAATTAAAAAGAAGGGATGAGAAGAGGAAGAGGGGAGAAGGGAGTCAGATTAGTTGTTAGTAGTATAACAAGGAGAGAAGTGTTCCAAAAATGTCTTTCTACTTAAAAATGGAAACTTTTCTTGGAAGCTGAGAGTCAATTTTCTTGAACATCAAAGATGGAGCCTGTTATCCACTGAAGAGGTCTTGCAATATAGTTGTTTGTTGCCCCTAAACAATGTCTTTCTCCTACAGTTAGCAAAGCCACTGAGTTCAGAGGGCAGGTCAGAACAGTCAACACAGTGCTTCTTCTCATTAACAAACCAGCCATGCACTCCGCAGCTATAAGCCCTCCTCTCTGCTGCCCTCGCTGTTCCGGCTCCCCACCTCTTCTTCCGGATTCTGGCCCTCCCTCTGTCAGCTCCATCTAGTGTATCCCTCAGACCGTGCTTCCATCCAAGCTGCTGCTGAGAAGGAAGGCAGGTACAATTGTCCATGGTGTCCATAGGGGATGGGTTCCAGAACCCCCTGAGAACCCCACACCCACAGATGCTCAAGCCCCTGACATAGCATGGCATAGTATTTGCATATAGTCTACGCATGCCTCCTGTATGCTTTAAATTGTCTTTAGATTACCTGTAACACCTATAGCAATATGGAAATATTGTTCTACTGTCTTGTTTAGGGAATAATGGCAAGAAAAGTCTATACGTGTTCAGTACAGGGACAACTTTTTTTTCACTCTGTGGTTGGTTGGATCCTAGGGTGAACCTGCAGATACAGAGGGCTGACTGTAATTGAGAACAGGTCATCGGCTTTCCTGTGAGAACAGCTTTAAGACCTCACCCTTACTCATATTAACACCTATTAGAACACG
Organism: Glis glis; assembly: GCA_004027185.1. Lineage (NCBI taxonomy): Eukaryota > Metazoa > Chordata > Mammalia > Rodentia > Gliridae > Glis > Glis glis. Next base: position 25,376 of record PVJS01005235.1, read on the forward strand.
CGACGTTATTATGCTGAATCCTCTCTTCTTCCTCTAACATTTCCATTTCTATTGTGTTGGACCTGAGGCTGGGTGCCAGCAAGACATGGGAGGAGGTGGTGATGTATATATGGGAGCAAGAGATGGGAGGAAGTGGCAATACATAAATATATTTATATTTCAAATAGATAAATATATATTTTCATACTTTAAAACTTCTTTTCTTGACTTTCCAAAGTTTTTCTCTCCCTTCCTCCCCCCCCAGCACTGTGGTTTCTGGTAGACTGCCTCATTGCATACACAGTCAACAGTCATGCTGGTGAAAACTCCCTCTAGGGCTTTGGGGTAGGTGGTAGGATCAGTAAATTTCAGCTTTGGTCTTGGTCTCTGATGGTTGCTGGATGCGTCTCTTCTAGAAAAGGGATTACTTACATCATTTTTTGACTCTGACTTTCTCTTTCCTCTTCCTCTACCTCCCACATTTGCAATTTACTTTTATTACCACTCTGTGAGCAGAACTACTCCTACTAATAGCTAGGCACTTCAGTGACATTCCACAGGTTAACCCAAACTTCACCAAAAGGAAATAGCAGAGAAAGATCAGGAAACGCTCCACAGATGCGGTATCGGAGGAATGGACTCTGTAATGGAAAGTCTGCTCTGACCACATCATTCATTTGACTCTATTCATTGCCTCAATTTTGCTTTGCTTTTCTCCTTTCTCAAAAATGGCCTCGTTTTGTGAGCACAAATATTAACATTAATAATTAATGATTAGTATACCTTAATTTTGCTATATATACATACTTAGGTAAACGTCACACGCACAGAGTATGCATGTATTGACAGTTGAGGCTCAGTTCCGTAGCTTAGAGGTGTCAGGGTGCATCTGGAGTCTTTTGGCTTTTCCTGCATGGTTATAAAGTGGCTGCAGCTGCTCCAACACCGTACCCTCACACCAGTCTCCAGAGCAAGAAAGACGGTGCAGAAGCAATATGTTTTGTGAGGCTATGTTTCATTTTTCAAAAAATTGTGTGTGTGTGTGTGTGTGTGTGTGTGTGTGTGTGTGTGTTTTCTAGCAGACATTCCCTTAAGCATCATTGACAAGTAAGTGTCCAGGACAATTTTTAGTTCCACCAATGGCTGGGAACGTGAGTATCTGGCATAGTGGAATGGAATCGCCACAGCTGGCAGAGGCCAGGCATTACTCACTCCTGGACTTGCAGAAGGCTCTGTGTGCAAAGGATCTTTGTCTATTTTATCTGAAAAAATCAGAATTGAACTTGGGTGGAGCCGGACCGCGGTGAGGAAGCTCACAAACAGTGGAACGGCATCTGCCGCAACACGTTTGAAAATGTTCACAAAGATCAGCCCTGGAGTTTGTGCTTCCAATTACATGTGACCTCAGTGTCAAAAATGTGCTGACGGATCGTGATGCAGAGGCAGGGAGAGAAAAGCAGACCATTGGGAGAGATGCAACCGGGGCAGGGGTAGTTATTACCTTGAAGTATGAACTGTTCAGAGACAGGAAACAAGAGCTTCATCTGATTGTAGACAACAAGCGAGGAGGGGTGTGCGCTCTTCTAAGATTTCATGCTTCCTCTTTTTTTTTTTTTTGCAGTACTGGGGATTGAACCCAGGGGCGTTCTACCTCCGGGCTACACCCCCCAGCCCTATTTTTTATTCTTTATTTTGAAACAGGGTCTCACTAAGTTGCAGAGGGCCTCACTAAGTAGCTGAGGCTGGCCGCAAACCCGGATCCTCTGGTCTCAGCCTCCCAAGTATTGGGATTACAAGCGTGGGCCACTACACCTGGCTAAGACTTCATGCTTGCAAAAGGTAGCTTTGGGTATCTTTTGGAGTACAGTTGGACTATGCAAACTGGTGGCCATTTTGCCATATAAAATTCTACGCATGCCAAATCAAACCTCAATTTGTATTCCCTTCTCTCTTGAACACCCACACTTGATGAGACCTACTACATGAATAGTGTTAAAACGGGGGACATGGTCATCTGTGGTCCTAAAAGAATGGAAGGGAGGCTAATTAACAAAAGGCTCAAACTTCTAAGACACCTCAGATATTCTTTCTGTAACACATATTTGGGGCCAGCTTTTTTTTTAAGTAAAATTATATGCAAGTAACAATATTTTTGAGTGCCAGATGGAGAAGACATCTGTAGAGTGAGAAACTAAGGAAAACACACTTCCAAGATTAAGGCATCTTAGAAAAAAAAAATTGTTGGCTAGGTTAGTAATGAGGAGAGGAGTTTGGAAAAGATTTTCTCTGCGTACAGCATGTTCACTTTACTTAATGGATGACACACACAGAGGAGGCCAATTTCTTTCTCCTAAGACAATATTCTTAACAAGGTGCTTTGCAGTAAAACAAAAGCGCGCCACTTTGCTTTCTGCCTCGACCTTCATTCTGCATTCCTTAGTGAGATGCTGGTTCTTTCCAGAAGGTGTGGGAGATTTGTCAATCTCTCCCTGGATGCTTGGTTTTACAAAGAGCCTGTTTGGGAGAAGTCTTTGTTCCTTGTGCGGTGGTGACCCTCTGTTCCTCATGAACAGATTCAGACCAAGGAGAAGAAAGAAGGAATAATTCAGCCCATCCCCCCCACACCCCTTCCAGAGAGCCTTGATCATTTCACAGTCCCTCTACAAAGACCACAGACAGATTAACTTTTGGGGATGCCTGGCAGTGGTTTCAGGCTGAGCAGAACACGCACAGCACACTGACCAGAGACAGCAGCAGCTGCCGCCCTCATCTGTTTCCCAGCACTTTTGCCAGACGATGAAGTCGGCTTGGAGGAGTATCTTCCGTGAATTCCAAGCACGGAAGGAATCCGACCACTCTTTTTCATTTTAAAACCACATCACCTTTGTCCTACCCCTCAACTTTCAAGGCCATTTCACTTTGTGTTTTGCATTGATTTGAGGCCAAAAACTGATTAAAAAAAAGAACTTAAAACTTGTCATTAGTCAGGGTTTGGAATCAATTATGCCTGAAGAGTCATTTTCTATAGCTAAGATCTCATTCTCGAAAGACACACACTTAGAACGAGGACTCGATCATGGGTAGGGGTCGGGGGGCTCAAGGATGCGAGGTGACTGAGGGAGCCCCAGGGGAAGGTGGAGTATGCACACGTGATAATCGAATGTGGCTAGTGTCATCAACAGTCCACAGTGTGTGATAATTCTTATTTTGCTTTTTTAATAGATTTTCTCTCTACTTTTCCTTTCCTACTACCTCCAAATCCACTATAGACCTGGATCTCATTTCTAAGTGTTCCCACAACATCCAAACTGATCTTTCTGCCTCCTTCTGTTAATCCTTCTTAAACTCACACCTACCCTGACTAATATGTTCACACCCACCCTGACTAAATAGCACATTGATTGATTGGATTTTCATTATTTTACTTTTATGTTTTTTTATACTGCCTCGCATCTTGCAGTTGCAAATGGCACCATGAATAAGCATAACATGCGGGCTGGGGGTGTAGCTCAGTGGCAGAGCATTGGCCTAGCATGTGTGAGGCCCTGGGTTCAAGCCCCAGTGTTGCAAAAAGAAGGAGTATCATATATATTGAACAAATAGCTTGAATTGTAAAACTTTCTTAGAAAAAAATTTGTGGAAGACTTTCAAGCATAAAGTCAAGGCAGGGGAAATGGACCATTTTGATGACAGGATACAGAAACCAGGGGTCTCCCCATCACTCACATCTTGTGTGTGTGTGTGTGTGTGTGTGTGTGTGTGTGTGTGGTACTAGGGTTTGAACCCAGGGGCATTCTACCTCCAAGCTACACCCCCAGCCCTACCTTTTATTCTTTATTTTGAAACAGGGTCTCGCTAAGTTGCGGAGGGCCTCACTAAGTAGCCAAGGCTGTCCGTGAATCCGGATCCTCCAGTCTAGCCTCCCAAGTACTGGGATTACAAGCCGGCTTCATCACTCACATCTTAAAAGCATCAGCAGAAACAGACCATTGTTCATGATTAGCATCCCGACCTACTGTGTGAATTTTTATTTCAGACCTACTTAATTACTGCTCTAATTAGAATTCCTCCCTTGTCCTTTGGCATCAGACTTGTGGCTTTTATTTATATCATCTCTTCCTTGACTTAAAAGAGACAATTATTTCAGTTTAAAACAACTTTTGAGGAGTAGGTTGCATGGAGATGCTTTTATAAACAACAGGCAACGTGATAATTCATTGCTTCCTCTTAACTGCCGTGCCAGCAGGAACTTGAACAAATGGTGCATGCCACTCTCAGTGTACATAGGGCCTACTACATGAAATTTGTGCTTGTAAATTTCATAATTCTATTTGGAACACAAGTCAATCATGATCAGATGGTTTCAAACCCAGGCAAACCTCTTAAAAGATATTGTAAAAGCCCAATTAGAAAAGAAGAAAAATAATGATAAGATGTTCTATAATCCCTAGGTGGTCACTTTTAGAATTCTACTTTTCCTTGTGTTCATGAAACTTTTTAAGAAAGCAAAATTGCTTAATCTCTTCAGTCTAATCTGAAATTTTGATTCTTTAAAGAGACCTTTGTATTTTTGAATGGTGGATATAACATTCCCCAAATGTTTGAAAAAATACATTAGAATTCTAACCATGGGTGCTTATACTTACTATGACTTTCATCTCAAAAATGTCATCATCTTGTGATTTTTTTTTTCTGATCTAGAATTGACAGATATTAGGTTTGTTAGTCAATCTAGCAGGTGCTTTCAGGATAACTGAGCATGAGATTACCAGAAAAGACCATAATAAAGCAACTAGAGTCAGAGTTAGTGGTACGGAAAATTCTTTTGAAAGATGGAGAGCATTAATTTAAAAGAGTCCAAGAGTTTACAGTGAAAGACCTGGTGAAGGAAGAGGAGGAGGGGGGGGAGGAGGAGGAAACTGCAAGACTCCACTAACTGTACTTCTCTTTGAATCACTTTTCTATTGCCAGTTATCTGAAATTGATATAAATGCTCCCATTCCAAAAACTCATGAACTTAAGTGCAGGGTACGATAGCAACTGCAAGTAAATTTAAGAAAACAGGCTGAATGTCATTAAAATCTTTTTCAAATATTCCCTGACATCTGTTTTCCATTTTGCCATGCTGTTTAATTAACTTCAGTCTCACAGAATTGCAAAAATCGTATTCACTCAAAATAGTATCTCGAAGGAAGTGACCTGTGTTTAATAGAGAAGAATGTGAAGGGTAATATGGGCTCAATTAACTTCATTCCTAGTTTTAGATATTTTCCCATTGGCTTTGCGATCTATTCCTACGTATAGCTCGTTTCTGTACTCCCGAATCCAACTTTGGGTGGTGGACAGCTCTGAGCCCATTGCTGCCTCTGTCATAGTTCCAAGACACCAAAAATGGAAGAAGTTACACAGAGAATAGTGACAGTTCAGAAAACTATTCTTACTTGTCTTCATCTCTATGAGATTGCTGGCTTCTGAGCTAGTGGGAAAGTCCAAGTTCTGAAGGAAAAAAAAAAGTTTGTTCTTCCTTATATTTGCTGCGTGTGTGATATTTTTGATAAGAATGGTTAGAGAAAGGAAGAAGAAAAAAAGAGAGCAATTTATCCTGTAAAACCTGGAAAAGGGGCAACTCTTGTGGTGAGGTTCAGAAAGCTCATGATGGACGCATCTTGAAGAGCAAACGGGAACATGCTGGAAGAAGGACGAGTGGAGGGAACTGGACTTAACTGACAGCTGGCTGTATTTTTCCATTTGTCAGATCACATAAAAGTCTCCTGCCCCAGACCAGGACACGGAGGGAAATGGCGTCCTGTCAGCATGCCCTGGCTGCACTAGAGAAAGCCTACTGGGTTTCTGGCTTTCCACAGTGGACAAAAGCTGGCAGACCCAGTGCTTGTCCCCTTCCTGCCCAGAAGCCTAAGGAGCTTAGCTGTTCCAAGTGGTTTCTGAGGAAGCAACGTGGACTGTGCTAGACCCAAATTTTCTGTTCAGAGGAATTCATGGGTTTTAACACGGAGATGGTGGCTTCTCTCCTTCACTCTGGAGAATGTAGCACATTCCTCCATCCTCCTGGAGGTCTATACCCAATGTCTCAAACAAATGTGTCTTCTTCTTTGTTGTTGACTTTTTTTTTTTATACTGGGGGTACCCAGGGGCATTCTGTCTCTAAGCTGCACTCCTGGCCCTATTTTACTTTCTTTTTTTTTTTTTTTGTGGTACCGAGGATTGAATGCAGGGGTGTTCTACCTCTGCGCTACACCCCCGGCCCTATTTTTCATACTTTATTTTGCAGAGGGCCTCACTAAGTAGAGAGAGAGACAGACAGGGAGAGAGAGAGAGAGCTGAGGCTGGCCACAAACCCGGATCCTACGGTCTCCGCCTCCCAAAGTACTGGGATTACTAGCGTGCGCCACCACGCCCAGCTAACTTTTTATTTTGAAACGGTCTCACTAAGTTGCCAAGGGTCTCACTGAGTTGCTGAGGCTGGCCTCGAAACTGAGATCTTGTCTCAGCCTCCCAAGTACTGGAATTACAGGCATGCACCACCATGCCCGCCTGACCTAGGCGGGTTCCACTCTCCCAGCTCCTGCTTTTGCTTAACCTTAAAAAAGGTGACCTTAGCTCTCTAACGTCTGGCTTGGTGTTAAGGCCAAATTTGTCCTGGAGAAGGGAGAAGCATATTTGAAACGGGCACTTGAAGGAGAAAACAGTGTGTTTTGAAGGTAGGCTGGTTTAAAGTATTATGGTAGTATTAAGAGGTTCTGTTAATATCTCATAAATAATTCATTTGGTGAAAAGGCCAAATGCAGGATGCTTTGAGGACGAGAGCAGTTTCTGCTACATGAACATAACTGACCCAAGAATTTATTTTTTTAAAGTCACTCTGATGCTCCAGATACCAACTTCACAGAACAGTGCTTCCCAAGGATGGTTTAAGAAAATCAGTAACGGAAGTTTCCGAATAGCTTCCAGTATTTCGAAAGCTATAGTAGGTGGCACGGTCAACTGAAATGCCTGGCATGTCTGCATGTAGCTGCAGTCAGATCAGCTCCTTATATTAACCCTACGTATGCCGATGACTGAGCTCTGATTGATAGTTATATAGTCTCTGTGTGGCATGAGATCTGACCTTCGGGCAATGTAGTTGGATTTCCTTCAGATTTTAAAGGATGCCTTGACAGTCTCACTTCTGTTTGCAATGATTCTGCCTCTCTCTCTCTCTCTCTCTCTCTCTCTCTCTCTCCCTCCCTCTCCCTTTCTCTCTCTCTCGCTCGCTCTCTCTCTCGCACGCTCTCTCTCTCGCTCTCTCTCTCGCTCACTTTCTCTCGCTCTCTCGCTCTCCCTCCCTCTCTCTCTCTCTTTCTCTCTCTCTCTCTCACTTGCTTTCTCTCGCTCTCTCGCTCTCCCTCCCTCTCTCTCTCTCTCTTTCTCTCTCTCTCTCTCTCTCTCTCTTTCTATCGCCCCCCCCTCTGGACTCCCGGTCTTTCCCCCTGCTATTTTCTCCTCTCTTCTCCTTTGGCCCGAACAGTGCCTGTGCATCTTTCACTTTGAACACCACGCTCTGCCTTCCAGGAGGTGCAGGCTAGAGCGGATTCCCCTCTGTGTCCTGGGTCCTTCCAGGCCCTGGGGATTTCCTCCATGATAACTTCATCTAATGACTCCATACGGCTTGCCCCTCTATGAGATTTGTAGGTTCTCTGACATCAGGCTTGTGTCTGTCATATTCTCTGCCTTTCCTCTCCTGCAGTGTTCAGCATACAACAAACACTCAATATAGATTTCTTTAATAGATGGATTACATTCATATCACATTGAGTGAGTGGCATTTACCATTTGGATGCTTGGTTACACCACTAGGCAGTCATATTCTGGAGGAACTTTATGTCTATGAAGATATCCAGCATATTTTCATCCCCAGCAGCTAGCAGTGTCCGGAAGAGAAATGTAATGTAGTTTGGTTACATTTGGGTTTTTTTTTAATGGCAACATTACAGATTTTGGTGAAAGACTTTAATGTTGATTCTTCCTATCTGATCAGTTGGCAGTCCTAAGAAAAGGCACTCCTTTTCTAAAAATCCCCACTCAACTTATAATGAGCGGGGTCTATGGATGTATTAAAGTCCTAGCAAGTGGGTAGGACCAGGGTTTTAGGTCTGTTAAGTAGCTTCGGGTTACACTTAGGACTTTGGTGGGAGATGTTCACCCCCGTAGTCTCTGCTGTCAATAAAGAGTTTGAATGAGGTTGCTGACTGGGTCTTTTCACTTGCCGTCCTTGTTTATTTTCTGCTTGTTTTGTTTGGTCAGGTCTGGCATGGGGCCTAAAAATGAGAGCTTGTTTGCAGTTTGACTTTCACTGTGATTCAGTTTTGCAATCTTTCAAAAACATCCTTCGGTAGATCTCCATATATCTATCTGTGGGCATCGCCCAGATTTTCCAAAAACAAGCACAGCATAAATAAGGGGGATTTGGAAATTTCCAAATCGTAGCAGATGGGAATTTGCTTCCACTGTTTGTGAGGTCTTTGCTCTGGCTAGAGGGGAATCCCAGAGGAAAACATAAGTCTAAAAGTCCTTGGGGTTCCCTGTCTTTGTTTCCAATAGCAAAAAAAAAAAAAGAGGGCGAGGGAGAAGAAACAAGTGTGAGAAGCCAGTAAAGGTGTCTCCCCTGCGGAAGTTTCAACCCGGAGGACAGCGCTCTGGGGCAGTCTTGTCAGTCACAGGATGTTTCCCTACAATCAGCATCTTCCTCTCCAAAGAGCCCAGGAGAAAGATTGGCTTCTGGGGCGAGTGTGGTATCTAATTCTGAAGTGTGACGATCCTGCATATCCAGGAAGACAGAGCTGTGGAGGAATGACTCCTGGGAAGCCCTCTTTGCTTTCTGCTTCTGTTTGCTGTCTTGAGTTGACTTGTTTAGAAATGGGACCAGCAAGCCGGGCGTGGTGGCGCACGTTTGTAATCCCAGTACTTTGGGAGGCAGAGACCGGAGGATCCGGGTTCGCGGCCAGCCTCAGCTCTTTCTCTCTCTCTCTCTCTCTCTCTCTCTCTCTCTCTCTGTCTCTCTCTCTCTTTACTTAGTGAGGCCCTCCACAACTTTGTGACACCCGGTTTCAAAATAAAGTATAAAAAATAGGGCCAGGGGCGTAGCGCGGAGGTAGAACGCCCCTGGGTTCAATACCCGGTACCGCAAAAAAAAAAAAAGAAAGAAATGGGACCAGCGATCTCAAATATCCCTGTTAGACCAGTTCCTTCTTCCCTGAGCCATGATCAGCGTCCAGGGTGCCTGCCTTACCGCCAAGACCTTCGGGTTGCACACACAGTATCTCCAGGGTATACAACAGAACAAAACAGACCCAAGCTGAGGAACTGGGGTGGGGGGGACAAAACCCCAGTCTCATGGTCTTTCGACAGTGGATCAAAGGATTCATAGGGAGCCTCCAAGGTCGCTTGGTCCAACCCCTCCATTATTTTAGGAGTCAAGAAGAGACCATAGAACTTACATGACCTGACAAATGGAGTCTAGTGGTGGCAAAGAGGAGAGCGTGGGCTCTGGGGTCGGGTATCAGCTTGAATCCTGACTCATTTTTTTGGTTCAGTATGACCTTGAATAAGTCACTTACCCTCTTTAAGCCTCAGCTTTGTCATCTATAAAATGAGAATAATAATAGAATGCATGAGACTGTTGAAATTATCACATTAAAAGAATTGATATGAGGTATTTAGCCTAATGTCTGGCACTCAGTAAGTACCCTTTTTTTCCTTTTTATTTTATTGTGTATTTGTAGTACTAGGGATTGAACCCAGGGGTGCTCTACCATTGAGCTACACCCCCAGTTATTAAGCTACTGCTCTCTGGCCTCAAACCTATGATCCTCCTAACTCAGCCTCCCAAGTACTGGTATCACAGGCACATGCCACCACGCCTGGCAGCAATCTGTATTTTAAACAAATCTACAAGGCGATTGTAACCATTGGTGTAGACAATTCTTTCAAACAAACACAACTGGATTAGAGGACAGCTCTGAGTAATACAGGCGTGAATATATCAATTCCTTCAGAAAAAAAAAAAGAATAAATGAAGCTTTGTTGATTTTTGCAATATATTGATTTTCTATCACTATAGGAAAACAAACTACCAAACAAATGTAGTGACTGAAACCAGCACACATGGGGAGCTGCACATAGGAAGTTTCTGTGGATCAGAAGTCCACACAGGTCAGCTGGGTCCTCTGCTCAATGTCTCACGAGGCCACAGCCAAGGTGCCACCTGGGCTATATTGTCATCCGGAAGCTCAACTGAGAAAGATGGGGCTCCAAAGCTCTTTACATCCTCCATAGACTTTACTTCCTCGTAGTTGTACATGGCGGGGCCTTGGCTTCTTCCTGGCCATTGGGTGGCAGCTGCTCTGGGTTCCTAGAGGCCACTCCCAGCTTCCTACCCATGGTCTTCTCCAAAGGCCACTCAGTGTGGCAGTTTGCTTCCTCCGGGCTTTCCAGGCCAGTAGGAATCTCTCTCAAGTCCACTTAGAGGGAGTCATACACACCATGGCATAATCATGGGTGTGACCTCCCCTCACCCTTGCCACATGGTATGACCTAGTCAGTGATGACTGCCTATCACCTCCTCTGAGTTCTTTTGGTCAGAAACACCACTCAAGGGCAGGGGATTATACAAGGTTGTGACTTGTGGCTTAGGGCATGTTCACCACATGCCCACATGTAGAAATTTTTCTTTACTTTTTCTTCTTTCCTTTTTTTTTTTTTTTACAAAATGAACCACAATTTATTCAGTGTGCCTGTTCTTTTACAATGAAGCACATTTGAAAAAGAATAATCTTGTAACTGACTGCAGTCTTAGAAAGTTGCGATCAAAGACTGATTCTTCTTCCAACAACAAGAGAAACTGAGGTTAGGAAAAAAAAAAATACTGTCCTACTTAGTTGGACAGTCCTGCCCCTGGCCTCCTAGTCTCATCTCCTAGACATGCTTTAAGACCTCACTCCAATTCCTTCTCTGTGTGGATCTTCTGATGCTTCTAGATAGAAGTCTCCCCCCGCTTAATGCCCACAGTATTGTACTTCTCTGGTTTTCTTAACACTTATTTGAGTAGATTATTTCTCTCACTACCTAGATGGGAAGTTCCTTGCAGACAGGCCTGTGTCCATCTTTTCTATAGTAGTAAAGCCTCTCTCAGTAACTAGCAGTAAGGGATACTCTATAAACAGATAGTACATTAATGAGATCCCATTTTATATATTTAAAACTAATATTAAGGTTTGTTGAATTATCAAATCAATTAAATTTAGGTGTGCGACTTACGAAAATCTCTTTCAAGGTAAATTACCACATCAGAAGAGCAATATCATAGAGTTGGCAGCTTTGGAATTAGGTACCCTTGAATTTCATTTCTGGCATCTGTAGCTTATGGCTGTATAAACTTGGATAAGATACTTAATGTTTCTAAGCCTCTCCTTCCTTCACAGAGTCATTAACTAACAAATATCAAGCCATGATTAATATCAAGTCACAAGCCAGGCGTGGTGGTGCACGCTTGTAATCCCAGTACTTGGGAGGCGGAGACCAGAGGATCCGGGTTCGCCACCAGCCTCAGTTACTTAGTGAGGCCCTCCACAACTTAGTGATATCCTGTTGGAAAATAAAGAATAAAAACTAGGGCTGGGGGTGTAGCTTGGAGGTAGAATGCCCCTGGGTTCAATCCCCAGTACTGAAAAAAAAAATCAAGCCACTATTAATACCAAGTTGGAAGCATTAAAATTTCTTACCATAGTCCACACCAGGGCAGGGCCTCTACAGTTCAAACTCAGCTCTGGAAGATTAGCATGCACGTGTATCATTCTGTGCAGTTGGTAGGCTAGTCACCTGTTAGCAAACATAGACTAAATACACCCTGTATCATCATACAGTTGTTTATAAATAGTCTCCATCTTTGGTTGTGATTGTAGTGGAGAGAACACTAGAGAAAGAGTGGGTGAATGGCAGGACATGAGCAACTCCATGGTAATCAGTAACACAGGCAGGCTGGTCCTTTTCACAGAACTGGGGGAGATGAAATAAGCAAATTTCCCTAAGCACAGCTCTAAGGATTACATAGAACATAAGGAGCCAACCCAGTGAATCATGCTGGAATGTTATGACGGCTCAGTGCGCTGGTGAACACTCGGTCCCCCCTGCCAGATGCAGGAATTCACAAGGTCAGGCTTAAACTCAGAAGTCAGTATCTGCAGTACCATGCTAGCATTATTTTCATTCCTTGAAGTAACCTAATCAGTGCCCATAAATTTCTTCATAAAAAGGCAAATGTTTTTGTGCATTTCCCTAGGATGAGAATTATTTTCTTGGTCAGGTTGTATATGGGAGGGTAGGAAGGTAGTAAAATGATTCTGTATTTACACACCTTTTAAAAAGCCAGTTATAGAGTTCTGTGTTCTGAGATTAGGTGAGGCTGTGCTTCCTTTTCAATTTTTTAAAAATGTTGTTTGCACATGATAGCACTATTTAGATACCTCTAAAAGATCCACGATAACTATGCCATGAATATGATTGCTATGACATCTATATGATCGAATATGACATCTATATGCTTGGAATTTTTTTGTTGTTGTTGTGCTATCATTGTTATTGGTTTGGGTTTTTACCATTTATAATGACTGGTGGCTTCCGTAGCTCAGAGTTAGTCTTTAGCAACAAATTTACTTAAATTTCTAATATATATTCATTATTATCATATCCAGTATCTAAAATCTATTAAGACTTACAGTGTAAATAATTACAAAATAATTTTGAGGGCTTTAAAGAGAGAGAGAGAGAGAGAGAGAGAGAGAGAGAGAAGAGTGAAAAGAAAAGGGGAGAAAGAGAAAGAAGAAGCAGCCTAGATGTGTGACCAAAGCTTTCATAGCTGGTGAAGAAACCTAAATTCTATTAATAATGCACTTATTATGGGAAAATGAGCAAGAGAGAGTTTTGACAAATCTCAGTTGAAATTAAAAATACTCTTGTTGCTTACCCTTAGAGGAAATATAGCAGCCACAGCCACTTTACTAAAAAACAACTAATACTAGATTAAACTCTTCAAACTTCTCTTGATATCAATAACCTAATCCCCAATTTTTTGTGCATTTTAAGTGAAAGGAGAAAGTATGGAGGTATATATGCATATAGTTAATTCTTTTAGCATTATAAAGTCCACTTTGGCTCCAAACTCAAACACCTCAACATTTCTACCACTAATTTTCCTTCCCTCCACCCCTCCCTCCCTCTTATTTCTTTCTCTCTTTCTCTTGCTTCCTACCTTCCCTCCTTCCTTTTGAGTTGGGAGAGATTGAGAAGAATGAGCTCGTATGAACTGTTATGGCCAGCATTCCATATGGCCCCCATGAAACTTGCCTCCCGGTGTTCATGCCTTTGTGTAGTCTCCTCCCACATTGACTAGGAGTTGGTCTCTGTGACACAGAGACTCGAGTGGAAGTTGGAGTTCACCCCTTCCAAGGCCAGGTTCAGAAATGCACCGTGGCTTCCTGCTTGGCCTCCTGGATGGTTCCCTCTGTGTCAGCCCTTTTGTATGAGGGCTCTCACTAGCCTTGAAGAAGCCCGAAGCCCCCATGGATAGAACTTGGCCTTCCCCTTGACAACAAGTACCAATTTGCCAACATAGGACTGAGCCATCTTGGAAGTGGGTCCTCTGGTCACAGTCAGTCAAGCCTGAGGTGGTGACAGCCCTGATCAACATCTTGACTGCATCCTCACGGGAGATGCTGACCCAGAACCAACCACCTAGACCATTGCCAAATTCCTGCCCCAGAGATGATGTGAGGGACAGTTAATGTTTATTATTGGTTCAAGCCAACAAGTTTTGGTTTAATAGTTGTGCCACACATTATACAATAGTACATCATAATATAAATACTTTTTTAAAAATCAGAAACTTAAGGGTAAAAAGTCCAAACCTGTTTTATTTAATAAGAACTTTATTTCCCTTAAACTCTCAGAGCCTATAGTAATTGCCTTTGTATAAATTTAAAGGCAAACCAGTGTTTTTCCTCCTCTGTTTTTAAGAAAAATAATTGACTTTTATAACAAAATCTATAAGAAATCATTGCTAATCTATATTGGGGAAGTCTCATTTTTTTTCAAAATATCAATACTGTTCCATTCTGTGTTTTTAAAGCTTTAGTCATCCTTACTTAGTTAAGATGATTACCTTTAAGTATACTTTTTAGCTTACTTTCTTTTATTATATGGTTTATTTCATGCCTAAGGTGGTGCTTGGATTTAAGTTAAGTGAGCGGATCTGAATACAGATTCCTCAGTGCTATATGGTAAAATCACTATTAACATTTTCCAAAACAAAGCTGAGATAAGATCATAATCATGGCATTCAAATACTGTTAAATTATGCTGACTATTATTTTCCATTCTGCTGATTCTTAAGCTCATTACATGGTGATGATTTTTATATTGGAACAGTCTGAAGAAAAACAATTGTATAATTTTAGATAGAATCAAATATCAGGATCCAACCTAGATATCCCAAAGTACCTGAGGGTGAAATGTGGAATTCCCGCCTCACCGACCCTCCCACCCCCGTCATTGTATTTAATGTTTGGCTCCAAGTCATTCCATGTCCCCGGCTCAGATGTTCACTGAGTGCCTATTGTCCATGGCTTGTTGCTCAAATGTGCTAAGCACTATTGTAGTCATGGGGACAGAACAATGAATAAGTCAGACAAAGGTTCTGCCCTTGTGAAGTTTACATTTTAGTCCAGGAAATAGTCCTATACAAAAAATACTGACCAATAAAATTTGGGGTATTGATAGGTACTAAGAAGAAAAAGGCAAAGTAAAAAGGTAGAGAGAAAGAATGAGAGGGAAAGAGGGATCGACTTTAGATAAAGGAGCCCGGAAGTAAAATTTGGACAAACTGGAATGATCTGAAATAAGCAAACCATGCAAAGATCTAAAGAAGAATATTCCCAGCAGAGAAAGATCAAGTTTAAAAACCCTGGGAGGAAAAGAAGCTGGACAGGTAGGAGCTTAGAGGAACAGAGATCAGAAAAGGGGGATCTGAGTAGCAGAGATGATGGGAGAGAGGGGTAGCTACAGAAGATGAAATTGGAGAAATAAACAGGAAACTTGCAAGCCAGGGTAAGGAGTTTGGTGTTTATTACAACTATGATGGGAAGCCACATTAACATTCCAAGCAATGAAGTTACATGATCTAATTTAATTTTTTTAAATATCTCTCTGGCAGCTGCATGGAGACTAGCCTGGAGGTAGTAAGAAAGAAAGAAAGAAAGAAAGAAAGACCATTGGATAGATTATTTTGGTTTAGGCAAAAAATTAGAGTGGCTTGCAAGGATGGTGGTAGTAGAGGCACTAAGAAGCCATAAAGAGCAACAAAACTGTGTCATTTGCAGGAAAATGGATGGAGCTAGAGACTGTATGCCAAGTGAAATCAGCCAGTCTCAGAAAGTCAATGGTCAAATGTTTTCTTTCATGTGTGGAATCTAGATAGAAAACAGGAAAGAAAAGGGACTCTAGATAAGTGAGGAGAGTGACCAGTAGGACAGTGGGAGGGAAAAGGAAGAACTGATGAAAAAAAAAGTTCAAATTATGCTGTGCCCATGTATGAAGGTATCACTACCAATATCACTGTTATGTATGGGGAGGGGTGGGACCTGGAGGAAAACATACCAAGACCTGTGTGCATGTTTGTATGATTTTGAAACTCATGAAGATGTTTAATTACAATACACTAATGAAACTATAAAAAAAGAAGTGATGGAAATTCAGCACATATATGATATGATTTTCTGATGAATAATATTTAAAATATAAGGGAAAGGAAGTCCAAATGATTCCTGAATTCTGGTCCAAGAGCTGGGTGAAAGATGTTATCATTCCTGCACATGGTGAACAGCAAGAAAAGAATCCTTTAGGAGGAGGGGCAGACATCAATAGTCCTATTTTGACCACGTTAAGTTTGAGGTATTTAATAGATTTCCATGTGGAAATGTCAAGTAGACAGTTAGAAATACAGATCACAGTGGTGTTGAACTAGACCTATAAACTTTGAAAGTTAGCACCAAAGAGTATGTAGGCCATGATAGTATCTGTTATCTGTTAAGGGAACAAGTGTCAATGGAGAGAAGGTTTCAGAGCCAGGCCTTGAAGCTCTCCAGCATGTGGAGGTCTGAAAAAGGCTGAGAAGGAACACCCAGCAAGATAGAGAAAATTCCAGCATGTAGCATGTTACATGAGGAAAGCCCGTATAAAGTGAGTTGAGGGGGGGAAGGAATGAAAGATAGGAAAGTAGACACATTGAATATAAACAAATCTTTTAAGGAATTTCCTGCAAGGACAAACAGAACACTAATGTGATACCTAGCTAAAAAAATGTCCATTTCCTCAGATTTTTTTTTATCTGCAATGTGAGAGGTTTTAGAAGACTTTTAAACTCCAAAATACTGTTTCCAAGTCCAAAAACAATCTTAGGGAAAAAGCCCAAAAGGCTAAACTGCCAAAAGAAATGCTCACTGACTCGCCGATGGCCCAGATATGACGGGGTCATCATCGACTAGGGATCGTATTAGCATCATTTGCAACAGATGCCTGTTAGAATTCGGATCTGGAATGTCTCCAAAGGCTCGTGTGTTGAAGGCTTGGTCCTCATGCAGCAATGTCCAGAAGCGGGGCTCTTGGGAAGTGACTGGGTCAGGAGCGCTCTGATCTCATTGATGGATGAATCCACTCCGTGTCCATAGCTGATGATATTATTGGGAGTTGGTGGAAATTTTAGGAGGTGGGGCCTGGTTCAAAGAAACAGGTAGCTGGGGTGTGTCCTGGAAGGGTATATCTTGTCCTCAGCCCCATCTTCGTGCTTTTTGCTTCCTGGCTGCCGCAAGGTGAGCACCCTCCTTTACCACACGCTCCCTCCACCATGAAGCTCACCACAGGCCCAGAGCAATGGAGCCAGCCAACTCTGGACTGATACCTCTGAAACCATGAGCCAGAATAAACCTTTCCTCCTCTAAATTGATTTTCTCAGATATTTTGTCACAGTGACAGAAAGCTGACTAACACAGAAAACTGAGACATGTAATGATTTGGAACACGAATAGAAACTTTCAAGAAATGATTTGAATATTCCGAGAACAACTTTATCCATTCCTTGACTTGTAGCCATTTTTACTATTTAAATAAGTGGTGTGATCACTTTTCAGATAGAAAGTAGCAAGTCTCAAACAGATTTATTTGTACATCTATAATTAGACCTCAGAGTCTACACATTCTCCCATGGCCAGACGGGCCACAACAGTTCGGTGTGTGACAGATGACCTTTGACCTGCTGCCGTTACTGATGGCAGTGATGACTGAAAGTGAAAACAATAATGACAGGAAAGGCTGTTATCATACCACATTCAAATTTACAAAGGCTTGTTTACAGTGCTCTTTCACATACACAATCCGACATTCTGAGCATGCATGGCTCAGCTATCTGATGGTCGTTTTTTGGGGGATTTTTTTGTGGTACTGGAGATTGAACCCAGGGGCATTCTACTTCCAAGCTGTACCCCCAGCCCTATATTTTTATTCTTCATTTTGAAACGGGGTCTCACTAAGTTGCGGAGGGCCTCACTAAGTAGCTGAGGCTGGCCATGAACCCGGGTCCTCCAGTCTCAGCCTCCCAAGTACTGGGCTTACAAGCGTGCGCCACCATGCCCAGCTATCTGATGGTTTTGTCATGACTTTATCTTATTAAAAAAAAATGTTTGCTACTCCTATTTTCAGGGTCAGAAGCTGTTGCTCTGGAGAGGGCAGATTTGAACATGTAGCTGGAACTGGGCTCAGCTCCTGATCCAACACAAATTTCTAAAGCTGCTACCAGAACACTTTTCCACGCAGATTAAAAAAAAAAAAAAAAAGACTGTGCAATACTCTGTTCTCTTGCTCATGTCTTCCTTTCAGCCACCCGCCTTTCTCACAGCCACCCTCCCGGCCAGGCAGCCTCTGCAAGGAATGTGCCGCTCTACACATTGCTTTCGAAGGCACATCATATAGCTCCGGCACACAAGCTTGCCGGCATGAATCATGCAAACTTGGTGAACCATGGTCCTCTCCCTGTGGACGTGAGTTTGTTGGTATTTTAGTCTGCTTGGAAACAGTCTGAGAAACATTAAACCCAGCTTTTTTGAGGCTAGTCCAAATTATTTTTTTTTTAGACAAAGGAAAAAAATATTATGTCTCCTAAGGAAACTTGTAACCACGAACAGTAAATTTAAAAATTTAAAATGTTTTAAAATGTTTTTTCTTTTCATCCCACATCCTTCACTTGTGCATAGTTTAAATCCCTAGTTTCTCTCACCAAAAAAAAATAATAATACATGCTAGACTACAGACCGGTAAGGCTAGGCCTATGCACATGGGTTTTTTAGATGAAGGGTATAAAAACAATGTATACTTCATTAGACTTGACCCTACCAATCTCACACTTTCTCCAGTTCTCAAATTCAATTATCCACTAAGTGTTTGCGTGTAGTGGGTTTTTTAAATACACACCACCATCCGCATGCGGAAAAACACCTTTCTTTATAATATCTCGACTCAACTTGCTTCATTTGGCAAGAAGGGACATAAACCTCAACTCACCTATTCATGGTCACTGAGTCACTTCCTGTTTCAAATCTAGGCTTTTCCAGGTTGACCCAGTCTCAATAGTATTCAGATACTCAGCTTCAAAGGACCCCGCCCATCCATCCTTGCTTCCTCCGTACAGGACAGAGGAAAGCCACCTGACCTGGCCGCAGGCCCTGAGGCCTCTGGTCACCTCTGGCCTTCTCCAAGTTGGTTCCCCCACTGCACTCCCTCTCCGGGTGTCGGCCTCTGCCCCTGGGCCAAGTCTGCTCTGGCTCCAGCCTCTGCCAGTATTTTGCCTCCTCATCGTGATTCGGGACCTTCAGGATCTTTGGCCTCTTCCTCTCTCAGCATTTGGAGACTTCTGATTCTCCCTCACACAGGCCTCTGGCTCTGGGCGCTGGAGGAGCAGGCTGAGGGCTTTGACACACCCGCTCTTTTGCTACTAAATGAGGACTACGTCCTTTGGCTAGAGGTTTGGGGACCTACTTCCAAGTACCAAATTAAAACATGGTGCTTTTTGGATTGTGGACTCCCCCTCAACCTATCTGAAATGTCTGTGAACTCTTTCATGTTCCCCTTCTTCTCCCTCATGTAGTGGAAGGGAGGAGGGGGTACTAGGTGCCTGAGAAGGGACACTGGCAGCAGACTAACTGTAGTCTCATTCCCTCCAAATGTCCCAGAAGAATATTTCCTCAGGCCAGGAAGGATTTTTACTACTTTCCTCTGAGGAAGAAAACTGCCCCCTACATCATGTCTAACATCTAAGCATGTCGGAAAAATGTTTGGCCTCCGTGTCCAAATATTTAATGCCCAGCTATGTGGGCCCAAGAAAGGACTTTTCTGTTTTCTCTCTCAAGTGTCTGATTCTTGAAATTGGAATCCTGAACCCCTTTGACTAGAGTTTCTCTTTAAACGTGTGTGTGTGTGTGTGTGTGTGTGTGTGTGTGTGTGTGTGTATGTGTATGTGTTACTAGGGATTAAATTCAAGGGCATTCTACCTCCAAACCACACCCTCAGATCTTTTTTGTATTTTTTTTATTTTGAAACAGGGACTTGCAAAGTTGCTGAGCTTCTCACTAAGTTGCTGAGACTGGCCTTGAACCTGCAATCCTCCTGTCTCAGTCTCTCAAGTACTGGGATTACAGGTGTGTGCTACCATGCCCAGCTTCTTTTAACTTTTAAAATGTATTCAAAGCTGAGTAATGACTTTCTTGTTATCCATTTGTCTAAGTCAACATTCTCACTGCCATAATCTAAAACAACTAACCACACAACTTAGAGGGTGGAAGATTTATTTACTCACAGTTTGGGAGATCTTAGGTTCAGTCCATGTGAGGCCAGGGTCTGCAGATCTCAGGGCATGGTGGTGGGAAGCAGAGAGAGGGAGAGAGCAAGGCTCTGCTCTCACATCAAAAAGGCCAGAAGGAGGGGGCAAGCAAGCAAGCAAGCAAGGGAGAGCAGGAACCAGATATAATCCCAAAGGCCACACCCTCAGGGACCCACCTTACCCAGCCACACCTCACCTGCCTAGGTTACCACCCAGTAAATCCATCACAATGGCTTTACCCACTAAAGAAATTAGAATCCTCATGTTTTAAATACATCAACTCTGAACATCAATTCATGAGCTCTTCAGGGGACATTCTGTATCTAACCCTAACACCATTGAGCTGTTTCCTATCTGAGAGATTCGGATGGCTAATCCTCAGCTAGTGGAAAGCTACAGGACAATAGGAGTTACCAAGGAAGAGAAAGATACTGCACCATGTTTACAAATACTCCCTGATGCACGTTTTCTTCTCGATCATTCTTATAACTGAAAATGGAATTGGAAATCCAAGGGTTTATGAAGTTAAGTCTGAACTGAAACCAAAATGTCTCACTTATCCTTCCCCTCCTTCTGAAGCTACTTATACAATCCAGCACTGCTGTGAAGGAAGAGAATGGTTTTACTGTTTGCTATGGAAAAGTTGTAGGACACACATTTCCATGGAGTATGTTTTTCCCACGATGGTTTCCAAAGCCTTTGTCGCTGGCGCCTAAGCAACGGCACTTCTCCAACTGGAAGTCTCACCGATGAGTCCCCCGTGTCCCTGGGTTCTCTGGAGGGCTACTCCTGAGTCTCTACTTTATTCTCACATAAAACTTTGAATTCTTTTTCTCCAGTTAAAATCATAGTCACAGAATTTTCATAAATTGCAATATCATATCTGGCACCTTTTTGGTAAGGCGACTAGAAAATGGTCTAAGGAAATATTCTTTCTAGTACTGGCAAAGGGATAGGGTATTCTTTTTGTTTCCCCCATCATCCTAGCCCTGAAAAAAGATTATAACTAGCCATTATTTCCTAAAGAAACCATGTTTAGGCTTTATTACTTTGAAATGCTGTCTCATCCCACTCTCTAATCTAATCAGACTTATTTCCCTATGATTTTTATTTCTAGGGGGAAAAAAGAAAGGACAAGTCTATTTTAGAAATTCATTAAAATTAATTTCACAATAATCATAAACATAGTGAAATAACTTCAGAGTCAAATGTATATACTTACAGATTCTAAGAATTTAAAATTCTTTCATAATATGATAATATGTAAATACTTACTGAGCATTTACACATTAACTTAAAACACATACAAATGACATTCTTCATACAAAGAATTTGATATGATTTTAATCTCAGTGCTTGAAATTAATCACTACATTGTTTTAATATATAAAATCATTCCAACATCTGTCCAGGGAATTTAAACCCAATCTTTAGACACTGCCAAGGACCTATTATGCCATGCCAGGTTTTCTAATCGGCACCCTCTGTTTCCTTGTCATTTAATTTTTGCAAGAGCACCGCAAAGTGGATGGTCTTGTCTCCTGTTCACTTATGAAGAAACTGAGGTTCAGAGCCATGACATAGTCCCAAGTCATACATGGAGTAAGATCTGAAGACTTGTCTCGCTCTCCCAGACCACATAGTGTCCAAAATGTTTGAATGCATAGGAAGTAGATGACAGATTTTCTTTTTAACCAACCACACACATGCAGAAAAGACTCTGAGAGGTAAGCTGAAGATCTTTTTTTTTTTTTTTTTTTTTTGCGGTACCGGGGATTGAACGCAGGGGCGTTCTACCTCCGCGCTACACCCCCGGCCCTATTTTTCTATTTTTTTTTAAGCTTTATTTTTGAAACCGGGTCTCACGAAGTTGCGGAGGGCCTCACTAGGTAGAGAGAGAGAGAGAGAGAGATCTCGCATGCGCGCGAACCCGGATCTTCCGGTCTCCGCCTCCCAAAGTACTGGGATTACAAGCGTGCGCCACCACGCCCGGCTGAAGATCTTGTCTCCCTAGAAGATGCCTCCTGGTTCCACGCCAGCATGAGTTGAAATGCCCATGCTCTACTCTGAGTCAAGAACCTCAGGACTACTTTGGGGATGTACATTTGGGTGAACATTAGTGCCTAGAGCCATTTAGGGATATACACTAGGATGCACACCAGGGCCTGGAGCCATTATACCCTTGTGGACATGATTTTTGTTTTAGGTCAGCCCCAGGTATAGAAATCCAGAGCCAAAAAGAAATGAACTCCACTCATATTCAGGTAGGGGAGACCAGGCTTCTCTTAGACCTTTGTCCCTTCCCTTTCTCTAAAGGCTAGCCACTGAGCCTCAGAGCTCTTTCCCAAATTCACAGTGGTGACGTTCTTTGCTCCCCACAAGGGTGCTGGTTACAAAGATCCCATTGGAGAGAAAGGAGATTCCACAAATATTCCCTCTAAAGAATATATTCGTTGTATTTCCTCTTACAGATACAATACTTTAGATTGTGAGTATTCTAATACTTTGGATAGTGAGTGTTCATTTAGTATCTGTGGATGGAAAAACAAATAAAAGCAAATTAATGACTAATTAGAGAAGTCAATGGCTCTTGCTGCTTGATTTGAAGTCAAATCCTAGAAGAACATGATTTGATACAAGACCGATTCTATCATTTTTCCTATAGGTAAGCTACCTATAGGAAATACATTGCTGTCTTGTATATGATATTATAATTTAAATTGTATTTTTATAAATACATCATTTCTAGGCTAGAAAATTCCCTTTATACTTTGACCCTTGAGAACATTTTATACATTTTTTTCTGGATAAAAAAAAAACTTCTTCCAGTTTTCTCAGACCTTGCTGTGACCTGAATCAAACCATCCCATCTCTAAGGAAGTTCCTCTTCTCTCTAACCTGCTCCTTGAGTTCCCACATCTGTCCTGGCCTGCAGGGCCAATAAACACTACTTCTATCATGTCTCTCCATTGTCCTCTTCCTGGTCAAAGTGGGCTCAGAGCTGGTGTCATACTGAGCCTCACTTTTGCATCTGGTAAGTTTTCCTCATCTGAAACAAGGGTTTATATACCACCCAAGATAAAATTTCCAATATAAATTGGAAAGAAAATTATTTCTTTACAGTAGGTAAGCTCCCTTCCAGTTCCTTGTTTCTAGAGGAATGGTTAAAGTCTTAGGAATCAGGAAAAAATAATTGTTTGAATCCAGTCACTACAGCACTTGACTTTAAGTTGGGCAAGTTATTTCAGTCATCTGAAACAAGATGAGGATTAAAAAGACTGATGCACAAATGAGATAATGTATGTAAAACATACCACACAATATTTGAAATTAGAGAATGTTCAGTAAATGGAAGCATGATGATAAAGGAGGAGGAGAGATGGAAGGGATGAAGGAGAAAAAAGAGGAGAGAATGGTTAAATAACTAGTACTGTCCTGGAAGGAACAGAGCATGACCCTAAAGACAAGAGACTAGGAGCAGTTACACTGAAGTAGGAGAAGGGATTGCAGAGATAGGAATATACTGGAGATTCTGTCCAAAGAGGGCTCAAGGTTATGCAAGTAAGAATGGGTTCTGGAAAGCACAGAGTGACCGTGACCTCCCAGTGCAGACACCACATCCCCATATCAGCCACTTAACCATTTTGTTTTAGATTAATTTAGCCACATGTTCATGGACAATTAAGTTCGGAGCCAGCTCACACTGTGGAACTGGGTTCTGGTTTTATAGGCCCCCGATATTAATCTCCTTCTCAAAGAACAGACATACCAGGAGCCAGAAAAGAGCTTTTAATTAATGAATTTATCGTCTACAGTTCACTGGTAATGAGGGAAATCCTGTACTGTACATTCTTTCAAGTGTAGATTCAGGGTCTGGATATGAAGCTAGTGAGGTAAGCAATTCAGCCCTTTTCCTATGATTGTGAACCAAATTAATGGCTGGATTACAAATGGGTGTGCAGATTTTTTTTTTAAGTGTGGTGGGTGGAGGTGGGGAGGAGGAAAAGGGAGTGAGTCTTTTCTTGGCATGAGCCAAAATGAATGAAAATACTCTCAGTGCTATTATAATCTATTCTGTGACAATTTCCATGTGGCATTCTGCCATGACTCAGGGCACACCCATATGGACTCAATCCCTTTGTGTAAGGATATCACATTTGTTAGTAAGGACCAAAGCAGAAAGATAGCTTTTCCCCACCCAGCACACCCCGACTCCTGCCAAATGTGAGATGTAGGAGTGTTGTATCAACATAATAATACTAATAATAACCATGATGAGTTCCTATCAAGCTGAGAAATTGTACTAAGAAGTTTCTTCTACCTTCTTCATATACCAACCATTATCCCTAAGTTCCTAGACTTCTCTTTAATCAGAATTAGAGCTCTACTTGGCATAACCCTAATTTTCAGGTCATTTCCCCAAATTTAAATTGTAGAAGCATAAACCCGAAAGCGGTGTGTTCTACTACAACTTGAAAACAACATTCTGCCCATCGCAGACATTCCCTAGGAGCATGCTCGACAAGCATTCACCCCAGCCTGTGGTTGGACAGACGCATCCAGAGACCTATAGCCCACATCTTGAGAAGGCCAAGCCATTCAGGGGCATTTTAGTGACTTCAAGGCAACGTGATGTGGTAGAGATAGTGTTGAGCTTGAAGGCCTAAGAATTGGTTCAGCTCTTGTTCTCTCAATGACCAGCTGAAGGGCCTTGGGGAAAAATCACTGTGACTCAAAGTAGGTCACTTTTATCAACTTTGAGGCTGTTTGATATGATCTCAGTGACTTCCAGCCATAACATTCTACCTTAAAATTGTTTTTCTATGTCCAGTCTAAACTGGCCTCCCTATACCTGCCATCCATTCGTGTGAGTTAAGTCTTATTTCTCATGGATGTGGCATCTCATCATGTATTTGGGGATGGCTAAAAATGACCCAGTAGTTCAGGATAAACATCTTGGGATATCATGAATCCTCCTCTTATGATGTGGCTTTCAGACATTTCATTCTGACAGCCCTCTTGCAGATCTACTCAATGTCAACTATTTAAACCATGATCCTCAGGAATGGGTGTAGCACTTCAGAGTTGGTCTCGTGAGCACAGGAGGTATTAGGGCTAAAACAACCACCTCAGCACTGCACTTACTCTAAGCCCTGTGCTTCTTGTGGTTAAGGCTACCTTGAGTTCTTTCAGCCCCCAGTCATGCTTGGTACAGACCGTGTTTCAGTCAGCCCAAGCCACCAGCATCTTTTCACATGAACTACTCTTCAACCAATTCTTCTCTACTCCATACATGCACACTTAATGATTTCCCCCCTTTTAAATATATAAGTAATATACATTTTGTTGTAATGTGAAAAAACTGAAAAAGATAGTTTTCAAAATTGCAGTCCTCAGATAACACTGTTATTTTTTCTTGTGCTAAAATAAATAAATAGTTTTTTACAAAAAATATCGGGTTTTCTTACACACTGAGTTCTATATCTCCCTGTCTGATTTTACCATATTACTTCACACACCCTTAGCGGAAGGCCTGGATCCAAGGCTGGTCTCTGACCTCTACCAGCTTGCCTTTCCAGCCTTCTTCCAGTCATTGTACAGATGCTATTCATTCCTACCATGGTTCCTGCTTACACACTCCATATAATCTTCCCCATCTCCTCCATTTGTCCTTGTGGAAAACTCCTATTCATCCTTCAGAACATAGTTCAAATGTTATCTCCTCCGTGATGGTCACCTGACTTTCTCTCTCATCCCCATTCCACCAGACCTCCCTTATCTGTATCTCTGTTGATCTTTGACACTGCTCTCTTATAACATGCCTTGATCAACATTCTCATTGCCATGATCCAAAATGACTTACCACACAACTTAGAGGAAGGAAGACTTATTTGCTCACAGTTCTTGGAGACTTAAAGGTTCAGTCCATGAAATCAGAAAATGATAGTAATATATGCATATCCATATTTACAGCAGCACAATTCACAATAGCCAAATTATGGAACCAACCTAGGTGTCCATCAACAGATGAATGGATTACAAAATTATGGGATATACACACAATAGAATTCTACTCAGCAATAAAGAAGAACAAAATAATGTCATTTGCAGGAAAATGAATGGATCTGCAGAACGTTATACTATGAGATTAGCCAGTCACAGATAGTGAAGGGTCATATGTTTTCTTACATATATGGAAGCTAGGGAGCAATCAGGATACAATAGGGACTTCAAATAATGGAGGAGAAACTCCAGTGGAGCCAGGGTGGTGGTCTAGGGGAAGGCGGGGTGGGGAGATTGATGAAGAAATCACTTCCATTGACATTATGTACATATGTGAGAATACCAATGTCAATCTCAATACCCTGTATGGGGAAGGGGGGGAGTGGAGAGGGAACTAAGGGAAAAGCTCACCAAGTATTGTGTGCATGTATGTCACGATCACTATGAACTACATTATAATGTGAGACTATAATGCACTAATAAAAGTGTAAAAAATAAAGGTTCAGTCCATGTCAGACTGGGTCTGTGGAGCTCAGAGCATGGCGGTGGGAAGTGGAGAGAGGGAGAGTGCTAGGCTCCACTCTCATATCATGGAAGCAGGAAGCAGAGAGTGAGGAGGGGGAGAAGAAACTTTATATAGTCCCTAATGCCACACCCCCAGGAACCCCCAACTTAGCAACCAAGCCACACTTCCAACATTGCTACCTCGTTTACATTAGGGCTGAGGGGGACATTCTAAATCTAAACCATTACATAACTCCTGATTATAATTCCTTTGATATACCTGACCAAGATCAAGTTCTACCCTGGGAACCACAATATCAATGGACAACTTTAGTTTGTCCAAGCAGTAGCATCCAAAAACTGTGTGAAAAGAGGAAAAGCTAAGACAGCTCCTCTTTTGATAGTCACATTAATTCCCCTGAACCTGGGATCTTTTGCTCCATGACATGGCAGATCAGGTATTAAACTAAAGGTCAAGAAGAACGGTTGAAGGAACCAAGACATCTTCAGTTTAGCAGTCTCGGGGCAACGGGTTTCAAAACAGTTTCTTACAAACATTTATACTCGTGTATATTCATGATTCAGATGCCTCCAGTCTGTTTATTAGATTGTTTTCATTGAGCCTGTGTAATGCAGGCTCATTTTATTTTTAGAGAGCATTGACTAAATTAATATCAAGATACATCGGGAGTAGGCAACTGATTTGAATGGGATGTGTTTTGTTTGAATGCGTATTGGTGAAAAACATCTATTTCGGCCCAGTCAACTATTTAAAAAAAAATGAATGATTCTCCTTGCTTCTATAAATCAGATTTTCAAGGCAATTTAATCTTAGGAGAGAGCGACTATGCACGGGGCTGCCCGTGAGCATGAATCTGGAGACATCCATTACAACTGTCCTCACGGTGACACTGAAAAATTTGCTTTGTCTGTGTAAGCTCCCATCTTTAGGGAGAGAAGAAGGTACTGACGGGTTCACGCTTGGCTCTCTCCAAGGACTTGGGAGGTGAAGACGGAGGGCGGAGGGCGGCGTCTGGGCCGGGGAGAGTCTGTGGCCTAGAGACCAGCCGTGGGCTGCCTTCACCTTTTGAACTCCCTCTGCCTGCTGCAATTCTGGTCTCTATTCCATCATGGGTCCCAGGACAGTTTCTGCTCCAGACTGTCTGAAGAGCTTAGGGAATGCTGAGAGGAAACCTTTTAAGTCTGCTTTTCTTGAGAAGGCTAAACCTGCAAAAGTTGGCCAGACGTTGTGCTGGGACTCCCTTGATGGTGACTCAGAAGTCTCAAGGACAGCTGGGAAATCTAGAGGAATAACATGGAAAGGGCCAGAGGGCAAAAAAGACAAAATCTGTATTTCCAGTGAGTGGGTGATATTTTTCATTTCAAAGCCTGATGTAAAATCTTGCTGGTTTTTAGTTATCTACAGACCGAGAACATAAACACTGCTATTAAAATAGTTCATCTCTCCCAAATGAGGCCCTGCACAAATTTCCTTCTATGTGCAGGCTTTCAGCAACATCCCTACCAAACACAGGCAGACATCCAAAATCGACTCTTGCTATATTTGAAGCGAAACAGCCCTATCGTCAGGAGATAGAGGGAGCGGACAGGAGGGGTGTCTTGGAAGGTCCCAGAGGAGCTGGGGGAGAGGGAGGAATTAAGGGGTCAGGAAAGGCAAACATATTATAATGGTTCCTTTCCCTCACTAACAACATCCACTCTTGAACTGGTTGTTTAAAGTTGTGCCCCGTCTGGTAATATTCAGACGTGGGTTACCCACAAGCTCAGTTAAAAGGATTTGGTACAGTTTCAAGTGTTTGATTGCCATTGAGAGCAGGAAAGTCTGCATCCCTCAGGCAGAGCTGGCCTGGTGCATTCCTGTGAGTGCTGGGCTCTGGGACGTGGGGATCAAGACTTATGGAGCTGCCGGCGGCCGCAGCTCTCCCACACTGCTGGCTCCCTTGTCAGGTCCTTCCAAAGAGGGGCCTGTGACAGAAGTGTGGTGTGGAGCCTCAGAGTTCTACCCCAGTCACAGGGAAGTACCCAGGGTGGCTTTTAAACCTTCCAGGGAGAAGGAGCCGCCCAGGTGTTTTAAGGAGTGCTCAGATCTTTTCTGTACTTTTCTGCCTTCTTCCACTGAAACGATTCTTCTACTCTTCCAAAAGCGAGCCCTGAACCAAGTGGTTTTCCATGACTTTCCATGAATGTCTCCAGAGTTTTACTGAAGCCCACTTTCTACAGACTCCAAATACAGCCAGAGCTTCAGGAACAATGAACAAGTCCTGAAGAACCAAAACGTAGTCTCTAGCCCGGCACAGTGGCGCATGCCTGTAATCCCAATAGTTGGGAGGCTGAGAGAGGATGGTCACAGGTTCGAGGCTAGCCTCAGCAACTTAGCAACAACCTCAGCTACTTTATGAGGCCCTGTTTCATAATTAAGAAAATAAAATAATGGCTGGGGGTATAGCTCAGAGGTAGAATGCCCCTGGGTTCAACTCCCAGTACCTTCCTCTCCTCCCTGAAAAAGAAAGAAAGCAGGAAACATGTCCCATTCCCAGGGCATAGACCTAGTAGATGCTCAATGAATGTCCTGAATGAATAAAATAATTAATAAAAAGATTAAAAAGTGTCATATCAGAAAAAGAAAGGTGGGAGAGAGGGAGGGAGGGATGAGGGAAGAAGGAAGAGAGGGGAAAGGAGGAAGGGTGAGAGGGAGGAGGGAGGGCAGGTGACCCAGTCTGTTTGCTGTTGTATACTCTCCATGAGTGGAGTCTGTCATTACCTGGATGGGTCCGAGTTGTCTCTCAACAGTCCTTGGATCAGGTCAAGGCACCATCTCTGATGGCTCTGCCCTGACTTGTCTTTCTGCCTATGACACTCTCCCGAGAGTTTAGAATATGAGCATTTTTTTTAAATAACAGTAACAAGTGAAATTAGTAGTGTTTGGACCCTTAGGACCAGACATTGGCTCCTTCAGATGCATAGCCATAAAGACCTAGGCGATCTGAACCCCTGAGCCCGCCCTTATCCACCAACTTCCTAGTCTCTGAAGAAGCCTGAAATGAAAACACTCTAAACGAATTTTCTGACAGTAACTTCTAGCAAGTTTTTATCATGGAGAGCCCTAGAAATAGTCTAGAATACAATGAGGTCTTTTTAAAACCAGGCTTTTTTAACTACTAAGATTTGAAGTTCATAAATTCAAAAAGTCAGCCATAATGATAGGTAACAAATCGATTACAAGTCGTGGCAGACATTATTTCTTTTCCTTTCTTTTTTTCTGTGTATTTATTTATTACTTCTATTTATTTATTTCTCCTACTATTACATTTAGTTTTTAGTACTGGGGGATTGAACCCAGGGACATTCCACCTCTGAGCTACATCTCCAGCCCTTTTTATTTTTTATTTGGAAACAGAGTCTCACTAAGTTGTTGAGGCTGGCTTTGAACATGTAATCCTCCTGTTTCAGCCTCCCAAATACTGGGATTATAGGTGTGCACTACCACGCCCAGCTTGCCTGGTGTTATTTCTAAGTGCCTGGCAGGTATTATCTCATTTAATTCTCACAGCCCTTCCCATCACCGTCACCATGACACAGATCAGAAAAGTGTGGCCGACAATAGACACATGATTTGTCTAAGTGACAGAATGAAACTCAGAGCCCAAACCCCAGAACCTACACACAAACCCTTCTGTGCTGCCGCAGGACAGACTCACGGAGGATGGGCCGAGCCCTGTGGACTTTCTTGGCCCCGGCCTTCCTTATGAATATCCCTCCCTTACTGCAGTGGCCTCTGCCCAGCCCCACCCACCTCCCCACCCACCTCGCTGCCCTTTTCCCTTGGAGTCTGAGAGGTCATAGGCACACACCCAACTCGAGATAGCATTTACTTAGCTTCCCCTCTAGCATTTAGGAAGTGTTCTTACATGCTCCGGCCATTTCACAAGTCTACTTAACTCCGTTTTCAATTTAACCACGTATCATTTCAATTTCCTTTTCCTCGGTATTGTATAGCCCTGGGAATAAGAGTTGGAAATGTGCCTATCATAAGCTGAGTCACATTTTTTATGTGTCCCCTCCTCGCCAGCCATTGTTTTCTTAAATTTTTTTGTTTAAAAAAAAACAAACCTTTGTATTATAAAAGAAATAAAAAATGCAGAAAACCACACAAAACAAATGATTCATTGTATAACTTGCATATATAATGAATTCATACATAATGAATGAATATAACGCAAGCGCTATGGTATCACCACCTAGCTTAAGAAATAGAACTTTGCCACATGCCCCAGAAACCCTGTGACCCATCCCAACTCAGGCCTTCTACCCTCCCAGTTAGCATTGTGAGCATCATTAGCATTAAGAACAGTCCTACCATAATACTAACATCCTGGTGGATTTTTTTAAATTGTAGATAGTTTTTAATATTTTTCAAGGTATGCCTGACGTAGAATCAACAGTACATATTAAATGTGTGTCATTTGTTAAGTTTTAACATATATTTAATAGCCTCGAAAATGTCACCAATCAAGATAGAAAATATATCCATCACCTCAAAGATTTCTTCCTACCTCTTTGAAATCCCCTCTTCCTCCCACCTCCTCCTTTCAGATGACCACTGATCTTCTTTCTGCCACTATATTTTAATTTATGGTTCCTGACTCTGTATTCTTTTTTTTTTTCATCTGACTTCTTTCACTCAACATAATGACTTTAAAATTCACCCATGTTGCATTGCACGTGTAATAGTTCATTCCTTTTTATGACTGAGTAGTTATCCATTTTATCCATTCAGTTGTTGATATTTAAGTTGTTTACAGTCTCCTACTATTACAAATAAAGCTGCTTGTGTACAGGTCTTTGGATGGACTTACGCTTTTCTCTTGGTTAAAAACCTAGGAGTGGAGTGGCTAGGTTATAAGGTAGATGCATGTTTCGCTTTTTAAGAAACTACTAAACTTTTTTCCAAAGTGATTATATCATATTACATTTCCCATCATCGTATAAGAGTTCCAGTTCCTCTATATCCTAACCAGCATTTGGGATTGTCAGTTTTTCTTCATTTTAGCCATTTTATTAGGTATGTAGTGGAATTTCATTGTGAGGTGTGTGTGTGTGTGTGTGTGTGTGTGTGTGTGTGTGTGTGTGTGAGATACTAGGGAATGAACCCAGGGGCCTGCTACCTTTGGGCTACACCTCCAGTTCTATTTTATTTTTTAGTTTGAAACAGGATCTCATTAAGTTGTTGAGCGCCATGCTAAGTTGCTGAGGCTGGCCTTGAACCTTCCATCTTCCTTGTCTCAGCCTACCAAGTAAGGGGATGACAGGTGTGTGCCACCATGCCTGGCTTCATTGTGATTTTAATGTGCATTTTCCCAGTGACTAATCCTTTGACCATGTTTTCATGCATTTATTTGCCATGTTCCTATCTTACTTAGTGAGCTGTTGTTCATATCTGTTGCCCATTTTTGTTTTCTTACTGAGTTTCTTATTATTTTATTTTATATTCTAGATATAAGTCCTTTACCAGACATGTGCTTTGCAAACATTTTCTCTTTTATTTGTTGTTGTTTTTTAATTTTCTCATCAGTGACTGAGCAGTGTTTAATTTTGAAGTCAAACAGCAACTTCTTCTATGAATCAGGGTTTTGATCACACCTAAGAAATTCTTGCCTAATCCAACAGCACAAAGATATTCTCTCATGTTTTCTTCCAGACATACATATTGTAGTTTATGTTGTGCGCTTAGACATTTGATTGTCCTAGCACCCTGCATTGAAAAGATCATTTCTCCACAAAATTTCACTTGCAACTTTGTCAAAAATTGTTTGTCCAAACATGCATGAGTCTATTTCTGCACTCTTTATCCTGTTTAGTTAGTCTGTCTGTCCTTATGCCAATACTGTATTGTTTTGATTACTGCTGATTTATAATACATCTTACAATCAGATAGTGTAATCCTTCACCTTTATTCTATTTCAAAGTTATTTGGACACTCCTTTGCATTTCCATATGAATTTTTTAATTTTTCATTTATTTATTTACTTATTTATTTATTTTTGGTACTAGAGGATGAACCCAGAGTCATTCTACCTCTGAGTTGTACTCCCAGCCCTTTTTATTTTTTGTTCTGAAACAGGATCTCACTAAGTTGCCAAGGGTCTCACTAAGTTGCTGAGACTGGCCTCGAACATGCAATCCTCCTGTCTCAGCCTCCCAAGCACTGCGATTATAGGCACGCACCACCACACCTCGCTTCCATATGAATTTTAGAATCAGCTTATCAGTTTCTACCAAAAGGCCTGATGGGCTTTAAATTGAGATTGTGTTGAGTTGATAGGTCAATTTCGGGAGGATTGACATCTTAAAAACACAGTCTTCTTTCTCACCAACAAAGTATACCTCTCCATTTACTTAGCTTTTGTACAGAGTTCTCTTAACTATGTTTGTAGTTTTCAGCGGGAAGGTCTTGCACCTCTTTTGTTAGATGTATTCCTGTTTCATATTGTCATGCTCTTACAAGTGAGTTTTAAAATTTCAGTCTCTGATTCTCCATTGCCAGTATACAAAAATATAATTGACGTATGCATAGTGATCCTCTAATCTAGAACTTTGCTGAATGAATTTATTAATATCGGTCACTTCTCCGAAGATTCCATTGGATTTTCTGTGTAGACAATGGCGTTTGCAAACGAATACACAGCTTTACTTTTTCCTTTGCGAGCTACATTCCTGCTGTCTCTTTCTCTCTCCATCTCACAGTAGCCAGAGTCTTCAGTAAAATGTTGACTAGAAGCCGGGCATGGTGGCGCACACTTGTAATCCCAGTACTTGGGAGGCTGAGACCGGAGGATCGCAGGTTCGCGGCCAGCCTCAGCTACTTAGTGAGGCCCTCCGCAACTTATGAGACCCTGCTTCAAAATAAAGAATTAAAAAATAGGGCTGGGGGTGTAGCTCGGAGGTAGAATGCCCCTGGGTTCAAAATGTTGACTAGAAGTGCTGAAAGCAGACCTCCGGGCCTTGCTCTGATATTAGGGGAAAGGCATCCAGTCTTTTCCTATTAAGTATGATGTTGGTTGTGGGTTTTCATAGATTCCCTTTATCCATTAAGGAAGTTTCTTTCTATTCCTAGTTTGCTATTCCTAGTTTTTTTAATCAGGATGATTTTGGATTTTGTTCAAAGCTTTCCCTGCCTCTATTATGAAGATCATACCATCTTCTAAAATAAGGTGAATTGCATCGCTTGATTTTCAAATCTTAAGCAGCCTCTACATTCTTGAGATAAGTCCCACTTCATCATGATGTAGTATCCTTCATATATGTTGTCACATTTGATTTGCTAAATTTTTGTCTAGTTTATATGTTTAATATTCTCAGTACACTTGTGATAATTTGGGCTCCCAATGCAGTCTATTAGATTCAATCTTTGTGCATTAAACTCTAT
Organism: Glis glis; assembly: GCA_004027185.1. Taxonomy (NCBI): domain Eukaryota; kingdom Metazoa; phylum Chordata; class Mammalia; order Rodentia; family Gliridae; genus Glis; species Glis glis. The sequence goes on from PVJS01005235.1 coordinate 59,284, forward strand.
TTAATCCAGTCACAATTAACAACCCTTTTCTCCTTTTTTTTTTTTTTTGGCAGTACTGGGGATTGAACTCAGGGGCATTCTACCTCCGAGCTACACCCCCAGGCCTATTTTTTATTCATTATTTTGAAACAGGGTCTCACTAAGTTGTTGAGGGCCTCACTAAGTTGCTGAGGCTGGACGCAAACCTGAGATCCTCCTGTCTCAGCCTCCTAAATACTGGGGTTACAAGCATGTGCCACCACACCCAGCCCTTTTCTCCATTTTAAATTGTGTATAATTTGGCTGAGAGATATTGAAAATCAGGGCAGAAACACATATGTACAATTTCTACAATCTCATAGAGAGAGAGGGCCTGGGACTTTTCAATGTCCTGAGCAGGGCTCACATAAGACCAAGACTGCTCAGAAGTCCCAGTGTGACCTGGAGAAGATGGACACAGAGGGGGCGCAGTGAGCACTATCATGGGTGTGTTTTGGGAAGAACAGTAAATACTGCTGGATCCCATTTATTGGCCAGCCTTGCTGCAGGATTTCCTGCTGTCTAAGACTAAAATAAAGTCGGGGCCCCTGATGGGGGAGACAGGATTTAGGAATGGATTATAAGACACCTGCATGACAAGAGAAGTTGGAGACAGGCAGGAAACCAACCCAGCGGGTACCCATGGGTTTCCCACATAGAGAACATCAGTGCTTAGCAGGGGCTCTGGATGGAAACACCTCATCCAGTTTACACTTAAGAAAAACAAGGCTGGTCTCTCTCCTCATTTATCTAAAGACCCTTTTGTTTCCTATTTTCTCTCGAGCTTCCACATAGGAGAGAAAACATACAACCCTTGACTTTCTGAGACTGGCTGATCTCACCATAATATTCCTGAGTTCCATCCATTTTCCTGCAAATATTGTAATTTTGCTCTTCTTTATGACAGTGAAATTCCATTGTGTGATTATACCACATTTTCTTCATCCATTCATCTATGTAGACTAGTAGAATAGTAGAAGGGGAGTTGGGGGAGGGAGGAGGGAAAGGGAAAAAGGAGGATTAAGGAAGGAAACAATTCAAATAGTGCCATGGCAATACATGAAAGTCTCACTACCAGTCTCACTAACATGTACATGGAGAGAGGAGTGGGGAGCGGGGTGGGACGCAGAGGGAAATGCACCATGAGCTGTGTGCACGCATGTTCATGTCACTTTGAACCTCATTGTGATGTATAATTGCAATGCAGCCGGGCGTGGTGGCGCACTCTTGTAATCCCAGTACTTTGAGAGGCAGACCGGAGGACCGGAGGATCCTGGTTCGCGGGCAGCCTCTCTCGCGCTCTCTCGCTCTCTCTCTCTCTCTCTCTCTCTCTCTCGAACGCCCCTGGGTTCAATCCCCAGTACCGCAAAAAAAATAAAAATAAAAAATAAATAATTGCAATACACTCGGCCCGGCATGGTGGCGCATGCTTGTAATTCCAGTACTTGGGAGGCAGAGACCGGAGGATCTGGGTTCGTGGCTAGCCTCAGCTACTTAGTGAGGTCCTCTGCAACTTAGTGAGACCCTGTTTCAAAATAAAAAATTAAAAGTAGAGCTGGGGGTGTAGTTCAGAGGTAGAATACCCCTGGGTTCAATCCCCAGTACCGCAAAAAAAAAATTCAATGCACTCATAAAAGTATAAGAAAAAGAAAGAAAAACAAGGCTAGATGGTAGAGATTGTTAATCCAATAGCATGCTTCTTCTTTTCTCCCTTCAATATATTAAGAAACTCCTCTCTCCCACCAAGTTCCGTAGCAATTAATTTCCTTGGTGACAATGTTGCATCACCCTGAGCAGGCCTCAGGTTAGTACAGACAATGGCACTTTTGACAGTGGGGGCTGTCACCACCCTGCTCATTCACCACTGACTAATTAGCACTCACCTCTTGGGGCCTCACCTACTCTTTGAATCCCCAGTCCTGCCCCATAATTCAGGGAGCCAGTTGGCTTGGGAGAAGAAAATGCCTCTGCCAACAGTCTGCCAACAGCTTATAATAATGCAGGCTATTTTTGTTTTTTGGTGGTGGTGGTGGTGGTTTTTTGTGTTTGTTTGTTTGTTTGTTTGTTTGTTTTGCTGGTGTGTGTGTGTGTGTGTGTGTGTGTGTGTGATACTGGGATTGAACTCAGGGGCATTCTACCTCCAAGCTATACCCCTAGCCCTTTTTATTTTTTTATTATGAAACAGGGTCTCACTAAGTTGTTGAGGCTGGCCTCGATTCTGTGATCCTCCTGTCTCAGTCTCCCAACTACTGGGATTACAGGCATGTGCCACCACGCCCAGGCGATTTTGCAATCAGCCCTGAAGAACTCCGAAGGGGTTCCCGGCTTACCTCAACTTCCCATTATCCTGTGGCATCCATGTTCCTCGCTCATGGATGAACTTTGTGGGAGGCACAGTGAGTGACGAACAAGGAAGAGGAATTAAGGAGAACCAAAATCAAGAGAGCTTTTCCTTCCTCTGATCTTTCCTGAATGTTTTTCTACATTAGTGTTCCAATACTCTAATCTAAATCTCCCTCTCTCTCTCCTCTTTCCTTTTTAATGCTTTTATTGGTGTATTATAGTCTCACATCATAAAGTAAAGCATGTTGACAGTGACATACATGCACACAGTACTTGGTGCCCCCCTCCTCTTTTAAGAATAATTAGTAGGATTTTTTTGGATTTGGTTTGGTTTTCTAGCTTACCAGGAAACTGGACATTTTTAGCAGGAATATGCCACCCAGTCATCTTCACAAGAGCATTCTAATCTCTAAGGAAGTGATTCAAATTGTTAATGTGCTATGGGTTCAGAAAGATAGACAAATTACTTAATATAGTCTCCATATTCAATGTATTCCGTCTATTTACGCAACTTAGAATTCTTTTTTTTTTTTTTTGGTGCTGGAGATCGAACCCAGGGCCCTGCACATTAGGTAATTACTCTCCCACTGAGCTACACTCCAACCCTAGAATACAAATTTTTAAAAGTCAAAGTAAGCCGGGCGTGGTGGCCCACGCTTGTAATCCCAGTACTTGGGAGGCTGAGACAGGAGGATCACAGGTTCAAGGACAGCCTCAGCAAGTAGTGAAACTCTCATCAACATAGTAAGACCCTGTTTCAAAATAAGAATAAAATAGGGCTGGGGGTGTAGTTCAGAGGTAGAATGCCCCTGTACCACAAAATAAATAAATAAATAAAGTCAAAGTAGTAAATTAGCTGGGCATGGTGGCACATGTCTATAATCCCAGTACTTGGGAAACTGAGATAAGAGTATCACAGGTTTGAGGCCCTCCACAACTCAGTGAGATCCTCAGCAACTTAGTGAGATCCTGTTTCAAAAATAAAAAGAACTGGGATATAGCTCAGAGGTAGAATATTCCTAGGTTTAATCCCCAATACCCCCCCCACACACACACACAAAATGTAGTAGCTTAAACTTCTGTGTTTACTTATGTGACATACTGTGGCTCACAACTATGACTTACATTGCTGAATCCCTTAAGGGCAGGGCTGTCTTTGTTCATGATTGAATCCCTATTGCCTAGCACATGGTGGATACGAAATAAATATTTACATAACAAACCTTTATATAGCACCAATTAGGTCCTGAGCACTATTCTGTTTCTGGGGTGGTGTGGGGGGAGATGCTAGGGATTAAATCCAGGGGTATTCTACTTCTGAGCTCCACCCCCAGCCCTTTTTATTTTTTCTTTTGAAACAGGGTCTTTCTTGCTAAGTTGCTAAGTGTCTCACTAAATTGCCGAGGCTGGTCTTGAACCTGCGATCCTCCCATCTCAGCCTCCTAAGTATTGGGATTACAGGTGTGAGCCACCACACCCAGCTCCCAATCACTATTCTGAATACCTCAAAATATAAGCCCATTAACTCACTCATTGTAAGGAAGATGCCGTTATCTACACTTTACAGATGGGAAAACCGAGTCCAGAAAGAGTGAGCCACTCGTGCAAGGTCACATAGCTAGTGAAGGGCAGAGGCCCTGCTCCTGACCCTTGTTGAGAATGCACTGGCGCTGAACTTTTAGTCATCCATGGTTTTGACACTTATGAGATTATGACATAATTCAGCATTGGGAAGTGGGGACTCTATGAAGTTTCCCTGATCTAAAGCTTAAGATAAGCCGCAGATGTCAGTTTACATCTTCTCTTCCCAAGTTACCTGCTGCTTACTGATTCCATATTAGTCAATCCATAAGGAGTCATATGTTTACTGCAGTAGAACCCTGACTCAAGTTACTTTTTAAGTTATAACAGAATCAATGCTTTCCCCAGTCAGTATAATATATTGTATACTATATATATAAATATATATATGTACATATTGTATAATATATATGCAGTAGAATATATTCTAGATTTGCATCCAACTTGTTTAGTCTCACCCTTGTAGAAAATTAAAACACTAGATAAGAGCCTGGCATGGTGGCGCACGCTTGTAATCCCAGTACTTGGGAGGCGGAGACCAGAGGGTCCGGGTTCGCGGCCAGCCTCAGCTACTTAGTGAGGCCCTCCACAACTTCATGAGACCCGGTTTCAAAATAAAGTATAAAAAATAGGACCGGAGGTTCAATCCTCGGTACCGTAAAAAAAAAAAGACTAGATAAATATTTTGCTATTATTAAGATTGATATTGCTTATAATATACTTATTCTGTTTTATTCCTCTCATATGTTTGCTTGAAATGAATTTATCCAATATTTTCTCTTCCCCTGCCTAATCCTATTCTCTTTCTGTAGTCACTTGTTATAGAAGTGTTGGGCATGGACAGACCCTGTTTGAATGGCCCACAGTCTAACATCACACTCTAGGGAGTTTGCTTTTTGTTTTTTGTTTTGTTTTGTTTTTGGTGTGTGTGTGTGTGTGTGTGTGTGTGTTAGTTACTGGGGATTGGACCCAGGGCATTTTACCTCCAAGCAATGACCCACAGTCTAACATCAGACACTAGGAGGTTTTTTTTTTTTGGTGTGTGTGTGTGTGTGTGTGTGTGTGTGTGTGTGTGTTACTGGGGATTGGACCCAGGGGCACTTTACCTCCACACTATACCTTCAGCCCTATTTTATTTTTTATTTGAAACAACATTTTGCTGAATTGCTAAGGGCCTTGTTAAGTTGCTGAGGCTGATTTTGAACCTGTGATCCTCCTTTCTCTGACTCCCAAGTATACCACCACGCCCAAGTCAGACGCTAGATATTTAATGTGAGTGCATGTGTGCGTGCGGGTGTGTGTGTGTGTGTGTGTGTGAGTGTGTGTGTGTGTGTGTGTGTGTGTGTGTGTGTGTGTGTAGTTTTTAAAAGAGCTATACACAAGAGTCTGCATTGGAGACATTCAAACTGAATGTTTTTAAAATGCCGGCATAATATTGACATATGCAGACAAAAGGGGCCATAGATACTTATTGGCTTATTTTCTTTTTCTTTTTTTTTTTAGAGAGATAGAGACAGAGAGTGTGTGTATGTGTGTGATGAAAAATCAATAGGATGTGATTTTTGAATGTTGAGACAGCTTGTCCTTGGGGCCTTTAATAATACCAAAATGAAATTAAAATTAGGAAAATTGCTGGACTCTGTGACTGTTAAATAGTATACTTGAGAAGATTTAGTGGGAGTATGAGATTATCTTCCTCCCCTTCATTTTATCAAGTTTCAAGTCAAAATTGGGCAAAGCTGGGCATGGTAGTGTATGCCTGTAATCCCAATTTCTGGGAGGCTGAGACAGGAGGATTGCAGGTTCGAGGCCAGCCTCAGAAAGACCCTGTTTTCAAAATAAAAAGAGCTGGGGGTGTAGCTCAGAGGAGCAGTGTCCCTGGGTTCAATCCCCAGTACAGAGAGAGAGAGAGAGGAAGGAGGAGGAGGAGGAGGA
>PVJS01005236.1:0-22683 GCA_004027185.1 Glis glis
GAGAGAGAGAGAGAGAGAGAGAGAGAGAGAGAGAGAGAGAGAGGGAGAGAGAAACGGAGAGGGAGAGGGGGGAGAGAGAGAGAGAAAGAAGTAGGGAGAGAGAGGGAAAGATTAATTTGAAGATCGCTGCTGTTGCCTTGAGGGTAGGTGAAGAAAGGCAAGGACTTTCATTTCCTATAGAGCTTCGAGAAGGAAGGCGACCCTGCCAAGCCAGTGACTTTAGGACTACTGACCTCCAGAAATATAAGACAATAAATATATGTTGTTTTTAACCCTCTGTGTCTGCAGTGATTCATTATAGAAGCAATAAGAAGCAAATATAGACTCTGACACTGGAATTGAGACACTTCGGTAAGAAAACAACCAGAGTATCCAGGAGTGACTTTTTGGAATTGGGCAATGGGCAAAAGCTAGACGAATTTTGAGGGCAATGACAGAAAAGCCTAGATAGCTTTAAATAGACTGTGGGTAAAAATATGGATGCTACTGACTCTTCTAGCCAGGACTTACATGGTAGTGAGATACACAGTAAGATACGCAGGAAAAAATCTGTATTTTCCTAGAGAATATTCAAATCATCATAAATAGACTGTTGGCAGAAATTTGTTGGTAAGGGTTCAGATGGAAATGAAGAGCATGTTATTGGAGACTAGAAGAGAACGGGGATCCTCATTATATAGCAGCAGAAAGCTTAGTTGAATTGTGTCCTACAGATCTGTGTAAAACAGAATGTGTAATTCATAACTTGTGATATTTAGCTGAAGAGATTTCTGAGTGCAGTGTTGAAAGTTTGGCATTGATTCTTCTTGCTGTTTATAGCAGGATGTAAAAAATAAGATAATTGAGAGGACAACTCAAATTTGATGATCTGTGAAATTCTACAACTATCCAGATTTTTTAAAAAATGTGTGATGTTAGGCCGGGCGTGGTGGTGCACACTTGTAATCCCAGTACTTTGGGAGGCGGAGACCGGAGGATCCGGGTTCGCGGCCAGCCTCAGCTCTCGCTCTGTCTCTCTCTGTCTCTCTGTCTCTCTCTCTCTCTCTCTCCTTAGTGAGGCCCTCCGCAACCTTGTGAGACCCGGTTTCAAAATAAAGCATAAAAAATAGGGCCGGGGGCGTAGCGCAGAGGTAGAACGCCCCTGCGTTCAATCCCCGGTACCGCAAACAAACAAACAAACAAAAATGTGTGATGTTAGAACCTTTGAACTTCAAAAATTATAAAATAATAGATGAGGATATTTTTGGTAATTTGTTACATCAGCAAATGGGAACTAATACAATGGTCAAAATGAAAAGCCTCAGGTAAATAAGGAATATCTTTATTTTGAGAGGAGAGCTTCTATGTGTTAGGATACAATTGATGTGATGGTACACTCCTATAATCTCCAGTACTTGGAAGGCTAAGACAGGAGGATTTCAGGTTCAAGGACAGTATCAGCAACTTAGCAAGACTCTCAACAAATTAGCAAGGTCCTGTTTCAAAACAAAAAAAATTAAAAAGGAATGTAGCTCAGAGGTAGAATGCCCCTGGGTTGAATTCCCCAGTACCACAAAAAAGGGGAATACAACTGATCAATCTATTTGAGACTAGCAAGTACTACTGCCCCTTGCTTCATTTAGATGTGGAAAGATTAAATATGTCTACAGTATACATGCTAATGGCATTAAAAAAGAAAACATAAAACCTGGTGACTTAAACACTACAAATCATTATTTCTCATAAGTCCAGGGACTGCTTGGGATGTTCTGATGTACTCATTTGGGGGCCATAGTCAGCTGTGGGGCCATCAGATTCTCTTTCTAGGTTGATCTCAGCTAGGATGACTTGGTTCTTTTCCACATGGTATCTCATCCTCCGCAGGCTCATTCTCATGTCAGAGTTCCAAGACAGAAAACAGAGCAAGAGACGCCCCATAAGGCCAGGGCTCTGACCTGACATAACCATCACTTCTCCTAAATAGAGCAAGTTTCACAGCCAGCCTGGATTAGAGATGGGGAAAGAGATTCCATATCTTAAAGGCAGGAGCAGCAAACCCCATTGAAGGCATGGTTACGGTGATGGATGGAAAATGGCAAAATTTTTGTCTTAATCTACCAAAATGCTCACAAAAAATAATAATGGTTCTTCAAATGGAAGTTAGGTCCAGGAACCTGCAAAACATCAGTTTTAAGTTCTTCAACTAATAGCATGGATTCAGAGTCAAGAAAAAAATAAAGAAATAAAAAGAGCTAGAGATTGACTCAGTGGTGTAATCAAACTATTCATTGTAAGACAGGAAGGAAGAATGCAAAGCTTGAGTGTTATTCCCTGCCCTGGGAATGAGTTATTGATACATTGTTCTACTGCTAAGATGGGTTTCTCCTTGTCATAAATGCAAAATTGTATGATCATCAATAGCAACTGCTGTTTGTATAGAAATTGTCTGATATAACAATTATCATTATTAGGTTTACTTTGAGTTTATTAAATATCTGCCCTCTTAAAAATTAACCAATTTAATAAACTCTAAATCAGAAACAAATACACATGTAATTAGCCTGAAAATCAGCTAACATTGAACAGGAATTTGAAATGAGACCCACCATCTCACATTTTAAATTTCTTACAAATAATATTTCACAATAATCTAGAACAACAAAAAGCCGAGTGGCATCACAAAGTGCTTTAGCAGGGAAATGTGTGGACAATTAGAAAGATTTTTACCCAAAGGAGAAATCTGATAATTCATATCCCCTCACCCCACCAAGATTTCATAAAGGATAATTCAAGACATATTCACTAGATCAACACTAATAGACAAGATGGTAAAGATGCCTAAAGATCTACCATGGTTCAATAGATGAATCCCCCCTAAATTAAATCCAATATTATTTAGACCTTTCGGTAATATTTTTTGGGGAAACTGAGCTGATACTATTATAGCCCTATAATAAGCACTTTCACATGCCTGAATTTAGCGAGTAATATGCAAGGTACTTTAATGAAATTTCCCCAATTTAATCTTCATTACAACCCATGAGGTGAGCATTACTGGCCCATTTCAAAGTGATTAAACAATTTATGTATAGTTATACCACAGCTAAGTGGTAGGATTGGGATTCTGAAATCAAAGGAAATGTTCTTTCTGCTTCTCTACACCGCTTTCCATGACTGTGTAAAAGCTCACATGATATGCTGAAGAGTAAAGGCCAGGGATATTAAGAGCAAAAGAGTGTGCTTAGTAGTAATACCAGAAGTTTTATAGTCAAGTGTTCGATGAGATGGGTTTGGAGGCTGTGGCACTGTCAAATGGTTCTAAAGATTTCTAAAAGCTCACTCTCAAGTTTCCCATTTTTGTTACAGACCATGTGATAGTCATTAATGGAGTTCACCAAGTCTATGTGGATCCTTACCTCCGGGGCAGATGTAAGACTGGTGCCCCTTTTTGGTTATGTGGTGTCACGTGACTAGAAGTGACCATTTAAGTGAGAGAAGTAACATGTGAGTTAATTGATAAAAGATTGGCTGAAATCTTCCTTTCTTTCTGGATGGTGATCAACAATGTCAAACGTAGTAGATGCTCCATCAGCCTGGGTGACAAACATGTGAACGACCAGAGAGCCCCTGCCTGCCTGTGATAGACAGATATTAGAAAAAAGCACTTTGTTGATTTAAGCTTCTGAGATCTGGGGGTTGTTGATTACAGCAGCATAACATATCACATCCGCACTGACGCACATGATGTTCATTTATCCCCAGGAGAAGGTCCTTTGTGTGTTCCACCAAACCCATACATTGTTTCATCTATAAGGGATACCCAACTGTTACGCAGCTGTCACTGGGATAAGATACCTGAGATAATAAATGTATAAGGAAGAAAGGTTTATTTTGGATCATGGTTTCCATGGGTTCAGACCTTGGTTGGTTCCTTTGTTCTAGGCATGCGGTGAGGCAGTACAACATTGGTGGGACAAAGCTGCTTGCCTCAGAGTGTCCAGGAAACAGAGAGAGAGAGAGAGGGGGGAAAGGGCTGGGTTCCCAATACCCCTTTAAGGACATGCTCCCAGTGACCTGACATCCTTCTACTAGACCCAACTCCCTAAAGGTCCCACCATCTCTCAGTAGAGCTATATGCAGGTAACCAAGCCTTCAGTATATGGGCCATTGGGGACCATTTACCATCCAAACCAAAACACCAACTAACCTCAACATTGTAACAAAAAGCAGGGATAGTTTGAGCAGACATGTCCGGATAAAGGCAGAACTGACCTATGCATGAATAAAGTATTTCCAGGTAATTAAAAGTAGTGAATTTGATATTGTTTCTCATGTTATCAGTGGTAAACTTTCAGTCATGACTATTTTTTTTTAATTTCCAATGTGTCACAGGCCAATATGTGATTTTTGCCATGTGAGGTCTTGTGATCATACCGACTCGTTCTTAGTGAACTCCAAATGTTCCAAAATGTTCGATGCGATAGGCTTGGATGCTGTAGTACTGTCAAATTGTGGCAAAGGTTTCTACAAGCTCACTCTCAATTTCTATATCCATTTTGTTACAGACTGTTAATCATAATGGATGTTCACCAGTTCAGGAATCCACACTTTGAATAGCGCTGGTAAACAGGACAAAAACTTCCTTGGTTTGTTTTTAAAGTGAATGTGTGCAATCAGAAACTCGAAATTTTCCATAATTCGTTAAAAAAGAAAAAAAAACTAATATAAGGAGACTTTTCTGAATAGTACGGGGTAGAAACAACCTAAACACCCTGGAAAGCATTAGCAGAAATTTGGTTTCAATATGAGCCATCTAGATGCTGTAGATTATAAATATTTCCCTTAGTCAACCTTACCAAGCACGTTACTCATATCTAATGGGAAAGAATGACTAGTTAAAATAAAAAACACCTTTTATGCTATTTACAATTCAGTCTACAGAAATAATTCTTAGAGACAGAGTAAACCATACATAGATTTGACTTCCTAGAGTAAGTCTGGTATTCTCAGATAATCTTTTCTGGTCTTAAAAATGCAGTTAGAAGAGTGCTAAGTATATTTCATAGGTTATCTGAACAGTAAACGTGAGAGCAACAATTGACACCTGAGTTCTGGTGCCCAGGCCGAGCAGAGAGAGCAAAATAGACTTAGACAGAAAGGTGCCTTGGCATAGTTCACTCCTTTCTGAGATGCGACACACTACCATCTGTATTTTTTTTTTTTTTTTTGCGGTACTGGGGATTGAACACAGGAGCATTCTACCTCCAGGCTACACCCCCAGCCCTATTTTTATTCTTTATTTTGAAACAGTGTATCACTAAGTTGCAGAGGGTGTGGTGGTATATGCTTGTAATCCCAGTACTTGGGAGGCTGAGACCAGAGGATCCGGGTTCACAGCCAGCCATCTGTATTTTTAAATTGGCATGTATGAAATTCACAATAGCCAAATCATGGAACCAACCTAGGTGTCCATCCATAGATGAATGGATTACAAAACTATGGGATAGGTCGGGCATGGTGGCGCACGCTTGTAATCTCAGTACTTGGGAGGCAAAGACCGGAGGATCCGGGTTCGCAACCAGCCTCAGCTACTTAGTGAAGCCCTCCGCAACTTCGTGAGACCCGGTTTCAAAATAAAGTATAAAAAAAATAGGACCGGGGGTGTAGCTCGGAGGTAGAACGCCCCTGGGTTCTATCCCCAGTACCACAAAAAAAAAAAAACTATGGGATACACACACAAAGGAATTCTACTCAGCAATAAGGAATGACGAAATTATGTCACTTGCAGGAACATGGAAGGACCTGGAGAACATTATGTTAAGTGAGATTAGCCAGTCACAGAAAGTGAAGAGCCATAAGTTTTCTCTCTTATATGGAAGCTCGGGAGTAATTGGGATACAAGAGAGACTTTAGATAATGGAGGAGAAACCCCAGTGGCGAGATGGGGTGGTCTAGGGGAGGTCGGTGATGGGGGAGAAGGAGAATTAATGAAGGAAACACTTCCACTGGCGTTATGTACATATGTGAAAGTATCAATAGCAATCTCAATATCATGTGTGGGGAAGGGGAAAGAGAAAGGAGGGAGGGGAAGTTCACCAATGCTGTGTGCATGTATGTCCCCATCACTCTGAACTACATTATGATGTGAGACTACAATGTACCAATAAAAGTCTATTAACATAAACAATAAATAAATAAACGAATAAATAAATTGGTATATACGCACCAGCATGCAGGCGCGTGCACACACACACACCCCCCACACATATATTAAATCTATGCATATATATCAGGGTTTCTCAGCATTAGTACTGCTGCCATATTGGGCCAGTAATGTTTTGTTGTGGGATGTTTAAAATCATCTACCCACTACATGCCCACATCATGGCCCCAGTTGTGATGGCCAGCAGTTGTCCCCAGATGTTGTCAAGTGTTTTTTTGCTTGCTTGTTTGTTTTTGCAGTCCTGGGGATAGAACCCAGAGTCTCACATATGTTAGGCAAGGCTGAGCCACAAACTCAGCCTTGCTAAGTGTTCTACGAGGGAAAAATTGTTCCCAGAAGAGAACTACTGATACATACTTTTAATGCACATATATCGTAAATAAATATTTTTGGTAACTAAATTGGGAAAACTTGCATATATCCATCATGACTCATTAAAAAGAAAATATATTATTTTCACAAAAGAAGGGTAGGACAAAATATTTAAAGTCTCACTCTGTTAATATATTATGTAAGAATTGTAAAGGCACTGAAAATCATGTCATGATTAAGTTTACAATATACAATATCAGGCAATGGACCCTATCAATCAAAGCTCCAAGTTTCACTCAAAAACAAATGTTACACGTATAATATTTATTTATTTATTTATGTATTTATTTATTTATCATTCATTCATTTTGTGTGTGGTACTAGGGATTGAAGCCAGGGGCATTCTACTCTGATCCAATCCCCCAGCCCTATTTTCATTTTTCTTTTGAAAAAGGATCTCACTAAGTTGCAGAGGTTCTCACTAAGTTGCTGAGGCTGGCCATGAGCTTGTGATCCTCCTGTTTCAGCCTCCTAAGTACTAGAATTACAGATATGCACCACCACTCCACCACATAATATGTAAATTATTTAAAGTGGACAAGAGACAGGTGTGGTGGCACACACCTATACACCTATAATTCCAGTATTTGGAAAGCTGAGACAGGATGATCACGGGTTGGAGGCCAGCCTTAGCAATTTAGCAAAACCCTCAACAACTTAGTGAGACTGTGTGTCTAAGTAAAAATGAAGAGGGCTGCAGGTGTGGCTTGGAGGTAGAATGCCCCTGGGTTCAACTCTCTGTACCAAGAAAATTTTTTAAAATTTAAAAAATAAGGTGGACAAGAAGGGAAAAGTAACTTGGAGACGTGGGCATTGCACATCTACATTGTAGTGTGTGGTAATGCCAGTCAGAAAGCCTTCTTGAGCTTCGTTGCAGGTCTGGGGCTGCTGCACCTTTAAACGGAGCCAGCTGTAGCAAGCTGCAGAACTCCCTGGAATGTGTGGTGTGCCAGGACCCTGTCCGGTCAGGCCTCTGGCAGGGCTGTGGCAGCAGCTTTGTTTGTGGGCAGGCAGCCTCCTCGAGTTTCTGTTACTTTATCCTTCTAGAAGTCGCCATGGAGACTGGCATGGGGATGGCCTTCTGCCAAGCAGAGTCTTAAGTTGAAAAAGAAGCACACACGCACTCACACACATGCGGGCTTTCCTCTTACCTACTCCCCAAATCAACACCTCCTTGTGCGGACATAAGCAACTTCTTAGAAATACACAGAATGTCATAGACTATGTGGGCAAATGGTTCAAGCCATTGTCTTCGAACTTGCTCAGGGAAACACCCCCAGATGAAGAGCGGTGAATGAAGTAGGAAAATCGCACCTATTCAAAGGAATCCATCACAGCTCGAGAACACCCCGCATAGGCATCTGATTGCAAAAGCTCTTGGCTGGGATAAAAAGAGAGAGAAGAGCCAAGTGATGGGGCAATGATGACTTTACTCTTCACTCGGTCAAAACCAAGAGGACTCGGTCACGTGAAACATTAAGAAAAATGGTCCGGCAGTCCATTGTACTTGTATATATAGAATATACACAGAAGATAAGGCTTTAAATTTGTGTTTTCATTTTGCAGTAGCAGTTGAATTGGTATTTTTCTTTAGCATTTTTGGAAAAGCCTCAGATTGTACCCAGTGCTTGGTATTTAAAGCACTTTCTACTTCAACCTTGAAAATCAAGGTATTTTGTCGAAAGTCATTATAACTTCCTGGGCAAAGTGGTGCACACCCATACCTGTAATTCCAGGACTTGGGAGGCTGGGAAGGGAGGATCACAGGTTCGAGGTCAGCTTTAGCAACTTGGCGAGTCCCTCAGCAACTTAGTGAGACCCTGTTACAAAGTAGAAAATAAAATGGTGCTGGGGGTGTAGCTCAAAGGTACAATGCCTCTGGATTTAATCCCCAGTATCACCACCGACAACAACAACAACAAAAAGTGATGATAAAATCATGAACTTGGTTGGGAGAGAAGTTCAGGAGAGCCATAAAAACCTTTTAAGAATTCCCCCAAACAACACCAGAAACGTGTATACTATTAGCACCTAGATTGTTTAGTGTTTATTTGGAAAACGGACCTCTGTATAATGTACGCACTTAATAAAATCAATTTTTTTCTATGTGCTCTTATCCCAGCATGGACACTAGGCAGGAAAATATCTCTGTAATTCAGATGATTACAGTGAGGACCATGCAAAGAAGCCATCCAAGAGAGAAGAAATGAAGGGAAAAGTTAGCAAGATGAAACCTTTCTCTCGCTATGAAAGTAATGTTGACTATCCAAAGAATTGCTGCTTCTATGGGAAACCAACTAACTCAATCCGATGACACCGACTATAAGGACCTTTACAATCTCTTTTCCTCTTGACTGTAAGGATAAATTGCCTTGAAGTTATTGCTAAGTGGCCTTCTGTGTTGCTCTGATAGCCAACCCAGAGTATTTCCCTGAAGGGTTAGGTTGAAGCTTTGTTTTTGAGGTTTAAGCAATATGGCAGTCGCACTTCATGATTACCACGTGTAGGACATCCCCTAGTGTTTGACAGCTCCCCCAATGACCCACTGGGCATAGATTTGATGTGGTCCTTCTACCAGCGCATAAATACAACCTGCTGAGGTTGTGAGGAGACTGTGCATCATGTTAATATGATCCGAATCCACCTGTGGTCTTGTGTTAGCGTCCCCACAATCTCTCATTTCTATTTGATTCCTTCTCCTTGATGAATGATACAAAAAAAAGGCAAGGGTCTGTCTAGACAGAGGTAATTTACCCAAATTACTAGCTCTTTCCATAACCCACAGATACTCCGCATTCCCTCCCATACTTGTCCATGGAAAACGAGAGTAATAATATTTTACTATAGTGTTAACGACAACCCACTATGCTAAGAGAAAAATCATTTAAAATCAATTTTATTTTTATTTTAAGGCAAAGTATATGTTTGTTATAAAGAGGGGTTGGGTTTTTTATAGAATATAGAATTAAAAAATAAATTTTCATTCTATGACACCATAGTTTCTAATTGTATTCAACTATCATAGATTTACATGTCCTGGAATCCTAGCCTAATTTTCACAAAGCAGTTCTCAAAGACATCTCGGTAAACCTATTTAAAAGCTCGATTAAAACACCATCACCACCCCCTACCCCCACCCCCACTTCCAACCTTTTGACATTCTTTTCAGCAGGGATAAAGGTGAGAATGTTCAACGAGGGCTATGACTTTTAACATTTCACAAATAAAATGAGCACTGTGCCTGCCAGGTCTCCACTGACACATTAGGTTTTGCTATTCCTTCAATTAAAAGATTTGCAAGTAAAAAGCTTATGAAGTTAGTTAACTTAAAAGGTATGCTGGGGTAAAAAAAAAAACGCACACACACACATACAAAAAGGCAAAAATAGCAATTTCCTTTCAGAGCTGAAATTGCAGGGAGGATAATTTCTCTCCACTGAGATAAGGCAAAAAGAAAATAGATAGGCATTTTATCACCAATGATTTAGTTTATATAAATAAAAGCAATTTCTTCCATAAGGTCTACGAAGATCAAAGTCGTTTCCCACATGTATATGTCTGTGGATAATGCTGGAGCTCATTGAGATCTTGATTTGGGTTGGTATAGGGTCTACTCAGCCTTCTGCCTGCTCCATTTTTAATTTCTCCAGATCCTTGGGACTTCCAATCCTATTGCCACCTCCATCCCTACCCCCGTCCACCAGATAGATCGGAGTCTTCCTTCTTTGGGCAACATTCTACCATCTTTATCTTTTTAATAAAACTGAACTGTCCCACATTTTATTCCTCCAGAGCATCTCCTTCTGTTATCTAACATGATGTCGCATTGTGTGATAGACTCATCTAAGTCAGGCTAATGGTGGACAGGGGCTTGGTTGACTTGTTCTTTAAGGACAACACAG
Source organism: Glis glis (assembly GCA_004027185.1). Lineage (NCBI taxonomy): Eukaryota > Metazoa > Chordata > Mammalia > Rodentia > Gliridae > Glis > Glis glis. The sequence goes on from PVJS01005236.1 coordinate 10,477, forward strand.
CTACCACCACAGGTAATAGGTACAATGCCAAGGGTTCATAACACTTTCAGGGACATGTGAAAATGCTTTTATGTTTTTAATTAGAATAAAAATAAAAAGCTTCTTTGTCCATCTAAAGATTTCTTCTTCTTCTTTTCTAAGAAGGTGACCTAACTGAGGGAGTTGGGCGGGGAGTGGAGGAAACACACTATAGCACATGATGTACATACACAAACCTATAAGACTCAATCACTATCTGGAGCACGAAAGGGAGGGAAGGGGGAGGGAATAGAGTGGGATTGGAGGGAGGGCTAAATGTGCAATGTATGCATGTATGATGTTCATACCCTGACATATATCAAAATGTATAATTACAATTTACAATGCACCAATAAATGAACATAAAAAGTTAATAAAAAAAAAGAAAAGTTTTAAGAAAAAAAAGAATAAACATAAAAAGAACTTTTAGGGCACAAAAACGTTTTATCATGTAATATGAGTTGTTTGTCTTTATAACAACAGAGTTCTACAATATAAGTTTTAATAGTTTTTATTGAGAATGGGACCCTCGAAGAAAATGTGCCTACATTTCACAAAAGTCATCATGCAGACTCTTGGCATACAGTGATCTATGCCCTAGATTAATTAGCAATCTTCATTTATCAATTCCTCCATTTTTGCCACTCATTTCTAATTCATTTCAAGGAAGTTTTATGTGTTGTGAATTTTTTTTCAGAAAAGGAAAAGAATCATGAGGAAAGATCTTAAAAGATGCTTGTTAATAACAATCTGGAATAACTAAGCTAGAAAACTCTGAATCTGCATAGAACCCGAGTGAGGGTTGTTGAGTTAGGATTCACCCTCTAATCATTGTGACAATGTGGATGGTGACAAGCAATTTATGCAATCCTAGGCATTTTTCATAATCTTTATTTCATATCAATGAGAAAATGTATCCTTTCCATATCTTCCAAAATAGTAATATAACTCCTTGACCCTCTCTACCCAATTTCTTATACATTTATAAACTCTACGTTAATTATTATATTTTCTATGATTATTTTTGGATGGTGAGTAATGAGGCTACATGAGGGTGACCTCATATTTAAAGATTTTTGGGAGAAATCATGTTATATAAGAATGTTTTTAAAAAAACTTTGAAATTCAGCTCTTCAATCTTTCTTTTTATATGACAAATGATATACAGCTCTGATATACAAAGTGAACTAATAATAATAAGACGAAAGGGAAATCAAGGACACAGGCAAATGTGAATATATACTTTCATCCATAAGTATAATTCATCCGTGAGTCACAGTGAACACCAGAGACCCAACTTGAACTATATAAAGAAGAGAATTTATTGGCCCATGGATTCCAAAGAGGAGTTCAGTAACTAAGCCCAAGGAAGGAAGACACCCAAATGCCTTTGAAGGCACCTGAAATCAAGGGCATACAAAAGCCTTAGAACTTCACTGATATCCCTTTAAGATTCCTTATCTTTGTTTATTTTATCTGCTTCTGTCTGTGTAATAGGAGCCCAACTTCACGGAGAAAGTAAGTGGTAGAAGTGAGATTTTAAAGAACAGAGTCATATCATTTGTAGGAAAATGGATAGATCTAGAGAATATTGTGCCAAGTGAGATTAGCCAGGCACAGAAAGTGAAGGGTCATATGTTTTCTCTCATGTGTGGAACTAGGGAGAAATTGGGATACAAGAGGGACTCCAGCCGGGCGTGGTGGCGCACGCTTGTCATCCCAGTACTTGGGAGGCAGAGACCAGAGGATCCAGGTTCTCGGCCAGCCCCAGCTACTTAGTGAGGCCCTCCGCAACTTCGTGAGACCCCGTTTCAAAATAAAGGATAAAAAATAGGGCCGGGGGTGTAGCTCAGAGGTAGAACACCCCTGGGTTCAATCCCTGGTACCGCAAAAAAAAAAAAGTGGGACTCTAGATAAAGGAGAAGAAATTAGAGTAGAGCAATAGAGAGGGTGTAGGGGAAGGGAGTTGGGGTGGGGAATTGATGAAGGAAACACTTGCACTGATGCTATGTACATATACAAAATTATCAATGCCAATCTCAATATCATGTACAGGGAAGGGGGCATGGGGAGGGAGCCGGGGGAAGCTCACCAAGTGCTGTGTGCATGTGTGTCCCTATCATTCTGAACTTCATTATGATGTGGGATTACAATGCACCAGTAAAAGTATATTTAAAAAATATAGCAGTGCTTTTAATTATCTTTTTACACTACTGATTGTCACAGTGGAAATGGTAACTGCATTCGTGGAATCACATGGCAAACTGGATATTTCTTAAAATGCATATCCCATTACCTTTCTGGCCCCAAACTAAAATGTGTAGTGAAAATAGTCAACAGAATATCAAGTGTTATGAAACTTAGAAAAAGGTATATGTTTCCTCTTTGCAATGAGGCTTTGTGTTACGATGTCTATATGGTCAGCTCTTTTTGTATTTTTATTTTTTTATTTGCCAAAATGGATTGTCCTGTCATCAGAATGTGGGACCTTGGAAAGGAGTACCCTCGGATTTGGAAGCTATTGGGAAAGCATGTTTATATGAATATGAATTCATGAATACAAACCTATGTTTATATGAATAGAAAATTAAAGTACAGAGATGTATAATGTTTCATCCCTAAAGTCACTATTTTGGCATACTGGCTCTACAGAAATGGTCCTTTCCTAAGCTCCTGAATCTAGAACTATTTTGGATGAGAATACAAAATCTTTAGAAATGAATTGGTTAATCAGTGCCCCAAACCAATGTCAATATCTGGGACTAAAATGGCACCTACTATTAACATTTTTCTTTATATGTTATGTAGCAATAAAAGAAACAGCAATCATATGAACAGGTTTTAGTTTAGAATTTTTTTAACCTGCATTTATTTTTAAAGGTAAGTAACCAGTCATTTAAAATATAGCCAATTAAGAATTTTAGTGTATAAAAATACAGCCCTTCTATCTTGTTAACATAATCTAGCTTCTTGCCAGTCTCTGTGGTCCTGTGTCATCTCGCATCAGCCATTGGGAAGGACAGGAAATCCTCAGTTACTGTGTAGACACAGCAAAACTATAGCACTTCCATTACTGTCCATATACTTCTGATGGTCCTCTTGTGAATGTTCATTTAATTGATTGGTTGTTTCGGTTAGGTTTAGTGAAATATATTAAAAAATAATGCAAGGCACCTCTGTGACCAATATGAGAAAATGTCTAGTTTCAGAGACTCAAAGAATTAAACTAGTAAAGACTATTCTAGGAAATGTTGAAGACAAAATCTGATTTTAAATTTGACATCCTAAGCCGGGTGTGGTAGCGCACCTTGTAATCCCAGTACTTGGGAGGCTGAGGCAGGAGGATCGCAGGTTCGAGGGCAGCCTTGACAACATAGCGAGACTCTCAGCAACCTAGTGAGACCCTGTTTCAAACTAAAAAATAAAGTAGGGCTGGGGGTATGGCTCAGAGGTAGAACTCCCCTGGGTACAATCCCCAATACCAAAAAAATAAATAAATAAATTTGACATCCTTAATACTACACTCTAAAGGTAACTTTTTCACTTATCAGAGTGAAACACAATGACTTCTATATCTGATCCCTTATGATACTGAAGTATTTTTTCTGCAGGAGAGTAGAAATTTTATTTTTCTTAAATCGGTTTCCCATGAGATCAAGGCTACAATTTAGATTATACAAGTAATGATTTTGCTTGATGTTAAATTATGGAGCATAAACCCAAACTAATTTTGTTCCTGAATTGATATATATTTGAGCAGGAAAGCTACCTTTCTGCTTTTTCTTCAACCAAGATAAGCGGCGTGAAAATTAATCACTGCAAAGAAGTGGGGACTGTAGCCCCGTTTCTACCAAATAGATAACTCTAGAAACTTCTGTGGGTGCCTCTCAAGGCATATCTGCGGTGGGTGCAGACCCTTGATGCCAGCTCTCCCCCACTTTGATGTGGATAGATCGGATTGGATTGGACCTTCGGAGGCACCCTAAAGGCAGAACAGTCCTGGCAAACAAAAAAGTCACAGTTACAAGAGCCACAAGTCAAAGCAAAGTAAAACAGGAGGAGGGCAGGGACTAGAAGACTACGCTTGGGGACAGACCTCACTGAAGAGCGAGCAGGGTTAGCTTGACCCACCTTCAGCTCGAGAAAGAAAAAGTAGCCGGGCGTGGTGGCGCACGCTTGTAATCCCAGTACTTTGGGAGGTGGAGACCGGAGGATCTGGGTTCGCGGCCAGCCTCAGCTCGCGCTCTCTCTCTCTCTCTCTCTCCCTGTCTCTCTCTCTCTCTCTCTCTCTCTCTCTCTCTCTACCTAGAGAGGCCCTCCGCAACTTCGCGAGACCCGATTTCAAAATAAAGTATAAAAAAAATAGGGCCGAGAGTGTAGCGCGGAGGTAGAACGCCCCTGGGTTCAATCCCCGGTACCGCAAAAAAAAAAAAAAAGAAAAGAAAGAAAAAGTGCCTTTACCCTCATTAGTTACAAAATAGAGACTAAACAGAACAGAAGGGATGGGTATCAGGATAGTAGAATGGGGAACAGGTTGATGATTAGAGGATCAGAGGTTGACAAAGTGCCTAAGGACAATGACTGTGCTGGAGAGAGGGACTGCACAGTTCAGAACTACAGGCCCGGATGTCAGGGGTTCCTTCACACATCTGAGGGGCTCCAGGCCGTGAGGCTCAGAACAAAGCTTATATTCTGCAGCGCATTCAGAGATCACACTCTAGGTGTGAGATCAAAAGATCGCCAATGTAATGAATGTTTGAAAAGGTGCTTAACCTCACGAGTCATTAGGGAAAGGCTAGTTAGAACCACAGTGATGTACCCAAATGCATCAGCTACGTTGCTAAACCTAAAAAGACCAACAATCCTAATGCTATTGAGGCACAGAGGAAATGGAACTCTCAGGCACTATTGGTGTAAAATCAATGTGAAATATGTTATTGGCAATACTCATCACACCTGAATATATGCATCCACATATCCCAGCAACTCCACTCCTAGCTGTATAACCAACAGAACTGTGTACCCATGTGCATGAAGAAACTTGTTCAAACCTGGTGTGGTGGCACACACCTGTAATCCCAGTACTTGGGAGGCTGAGATAGGAGGGTCACAGGTCCAAGCTGGTCTTAGCAAGACTCTCAGCAACCTAGTGAGACCCTGTTTTAAACAAAAAATAAAAAAGAGCTAGGGTTGTATCTTTGAGGTAGCATGCCTCTGGGTTCAATCCCCAGTACCATAGAATAGGATAGGATAGGATGATAGAATAGGAAAAGAAAGAAAAGGAAAGGAGAGGAGAGGAGAGGAGAGGAGAGGAGAGGAGAGGAAAAGAAAAGAAAGAAAAGGAAAGGAGAGGAGAGGAGAGGAGAGGAGAGGAGAGGAAGGAAAGGGAACTTGTTCCAAGAATGATGGGTTATGAAAACAAAGAACAACAACAAGGGCAACCTCCGATAGACAAGCAGAGACTACAATGGAGTGATGGAGGGATTTAGTGGAGGGAGGAGGGTGGGATAGAGACATAAGAAAGTAACAGTTGAAATAACGCCATGTACATATGTTAAACCACTGATGCCAATCGGTATGGGGAAGGGGAGGGAAGAGGTGGAACCAGAGGTTGCGTGCTCCAAGAGTTGTGTGCATAGATATTCATAACACTCTGTACCTCAGTGTGATGTATAATTACAATGCACCCTTGAAAAAAAAAGAATGAGAAAAAGAGAGAGGGGAAGGAAGGGAGGGAGGGAGGGAGGAAAAGGAAGGAAGGAAAGAAGGAAGGAAGGAAGGAAAGAAGGAAGGAATGAAGGAAGGAAGGAGAAGGGAGGGAGGGAGGGAGGGAGGAAGGAAGGAGGGAAGGAAGGAAGGAAAGAAGGAAGGAAGGAAGGAAGGAAGGAAGGAAGGAAGGAAGGAGAAGGGAGGGAGGGAGGGAGGGAGGAAGGGAGGGAGGAAGGAAGGAAGGAAGGAAGGAAGGAAGGAAGGAAGGAAGGATTGATTGAATTTCATTTCCCACCACAATCTTCTTAACCATCATCAGAGTAAAAATTGTCTCTTGGCACATAGGGAAAAAGATCAATTGTTAATTTTTAAGAGAAAAATACTTTTAAAAAGACAAGTTGACAGTGTTAAATTTATTTTGGAAAAACATGTAGCTATAAATGAACAACAGAATGTATGTCTTCCAAGATGGACCTTATTTTGAAACAGCCTGCTCTGGAACATGGTGTGGTACCTTTGGCTCCATGAATAAGTCTTTTTTCACATTTAGTAAAAGTTTTTTACTTTTACTAGTAAAAGTAGAAAAGAAGAAAAATGAAAGAAGAAAAATGATTAAAAAAAAAGACATTCAAACTCTTCTAACTAGCCACTCTCCCAGGACTAGCTATAAATAGAGGGGAAGACCAGTTCTTTCGAAAGAGAATGATATGACTTCCTGCTTATCTAGAGAGATGGGGCTTCCATGTTTCCTCTATCCAGGAAGACTGAAACAAAGCCCGGAAGCAAAACCATAAAACAAAACCATGAAACTGTCAATATGCTTCCATAGAGCCCTACAGTTCAACACTCCAAGAAACAATAATTCTGTGAAATAAGAAAAGATAACAGGGCGGGCATGGTGGCACAGGCCTCTAATCCCAGTACTTGGAAAGATGAGACAGGAGGATCACAGGTTTGAGGACAGCCTCAGCAAAGCAATGAGACTCTCAGCAATCTAGTGAGACCCTGTAAAACAAAACAAAACAAAAAAAATGGGTTGAGGGTGTAGTTCAGAGGTAAAATGTCCTTAGGTTCAATCCCTAGTAACACACACACACACACACGTGTGTGCGCACAAATGAAAGATAACAGAAGCCGGGCGTGGTGGCGCACGCTTGTAATCCCAGTACTTGGGAGGCGGAGACCAGAGGATCCGGGTTTGCGGCCAGCCTCAGCTACTTAGTGAGGCCCTCCGCAACTTAGTGAGACCCCGTTTCAAAATAAAGAATAAAAAATAGGGCTGGAGGTGTAGCCTGGAGGTAGAATGCCCCTGGGTTCAATCCCCATTACCGCAAAAAAAAAAAAAAAGATAACAGAAAAAAAGTTCTTAGTTCCTGAGAAATGGTTCAAATTCTGGTACCTAGCAGAAGACCTTGCTGAATCTGGAAGATTCACTGGCCCAAAGAAGAGCCCAGTGACAGCTGCCACAGTACAGCAGTCTAGGAACAGTGGCAGGTAACAGACACCTAGATTCGATGAGAAGGGCTGGACCACAAGACCACTTAGAACGTAGAGGGAATAGTAGATTATGCCTTGAGCTTTTCAGTATAGGCTGGAACAGAGTTAGAGTTGTAGCAAATGCATCAACAGGACCCAGTGACAGAGTAACTCCCACTGCCGGCACCATTCCAATTACACACAGTTCTGATTCATTGCTTTCTGATTCCTCTTCATTGTTCAAACAACAAATCGATAATTTCCATAGCTGATGGGTTGTTTTTATTCCTCAGCGTCCTCCTCCTTGGACTGGACTTTACGTACAGGGAGTCGAAGCTGTGTGGTCCAGCTCATGGGCCAAATAGATCACACCTACTTCTTTATCTTCATTCACTACGTAGGTGATTCAATTGGAAAAGTGTGACCAAACCTGTCCAGCCTAATTTGGTCTTTATAAGCCAAGTTGTTTATTGCTAATGTTCTGTTACTCCCTGGATGTGTACCGATTTGTCCTCCTAGTTTTTGGTCCTACTACTTTAATAGAATGTGAAGCTAGATTTAGTGGTTGGTAATTGTCAAGAACGCAGGTGTGTGTGTGTGTGTGTGTGTGTGTGTATGTAGTGGTTTTTTTGTTTGTTTCTTCTTCTTATTTCTCTGTGTAACAAACAGAGAAAATCTGTTATAAAACTTTTTCAGATAGATCTTCATTAAGATTGAGAGCTGGCAGAAAATATGAGGGTATTTATATTTCAATTAGTAAAATAAATGCAAAAATAGATACGAAACACAGGTGGTACACAGGAAGTCACAAACACCTAATCTCTCTCTCTGTCTCTTTCTCTCTTTCTCTCGCTCTCTCTATTTTTTGTTACTGGGGATTGAACTAAGGGGCATTTTACTTCTGAGCTACACCACCAGCCATGTTTTAGTTTTTTGTTTTGAAACAGGGTCTCGCTAGATTGCTGAGAGTCTTATTACATTGCTGAGGTTGGTCTTGAACCTGGGATCCTCCTGTCTCAGACTCCAAAGTCCTGGGATTACAGGCATTCACCACCATGCCTGGCTGCAAATACCTAATTTCTTATTGCATCTTCTTCCTGCCTCCATTCATCTCTCTCTCTCTCTCTCTCTATCCATCCTCTCCTTTCTCCATCCCTCTCTTACTTTCTCTTTCTTTCTCTTATATAATAATTAACAAGCACATCTCATCACTGCAGTGCCATTCCTGAAGGCAAAAGTAGAGAAAAATATAATCCATAGGAAAAGAATTTCCAGGCCTTTGCTTATAGAGTGCTCCTCCAGTAAAATGGGGGGAAATGCAGAAAATGAACTCAGAGAACCAAAGTAGCAATCCCAGGGAAAGTCTGCTTAACTTCCTTGCACTGTGGACACGGTGGCTGGGAAAGAGCCCTGGAGTCAGACCGCCTGAGCTCCAACCCTCTCACTGCTATGCGCTCTCAGTATGATCTTGGAAAGTTACTGTCCAATCCCATCTTCTAGAAAACAGAGATGATGATAGCTTTTGATAAGATTATGAAAATATGATGATTCTGAGCATTTAAAGCACAGTGCCTCCCATAAAGGAGGGGCTCAGTCCATGTCTAGCACATGCACACATTCAAGTTCCCATACATGCTTGCTTTGTGCACCCAAATCTCTCCCATCAGGGAATATGTAGTTGATGTACAATCGCCTCATGTTTGCATGACTGGAAAGCCAATGTTGTCTTGGTAACCAACATCAAGTATACACCTAAGTTACTTATTTCCACAAAATACAAATTCCAGTGAAAATGAAAATATAAAAGAGGAAAAGCAATGAAAGACTTATTTTTAGTTATTATGATCATACTGTACATTTTTTAATAAGAGCTAACGCTTATCAAGAGTTAAATGGGTGTTAGTCGCAATCACAAATACCTTTTAGCTACGAATAGATTTAATTTAAAAATAATCTTCAGAGCCAGATGTGGTGGCGCATGCTTTTAATCCCAGTACTTGGGAGGCTGAGACAGGAGGATCCAGGTTTGCAGCCAGCCTCAGCTACTTAGTGAGGCCCTCCGCAACTTAGCGAGACCCTGTTTCCAAATAAAGAATAAAAAATATGTCTGGGGGTGTAGCCTGGTGGTAGAATGCCCCTGAGTTCAATCCCCAGTACCGCAAAAAAAAAAAAAATGTTCAGCTGGGCATGGTGGTACATGCCTGTAATCCCAATACTTGGGAGACTGAGACAGGAGGATCACAGGTTTGAGGCTAGCCTTGGCAACTTAGCAAGACCCTCAGCAACTCTGTGAGGCCTGATTTCAAAAAATAAATAAATAAATAAATAAATAAATAGGGTTGTGTGTCTAGCTATGAGGTAGAATACCCTTGGGTTCAATTCCCAGTACCCAAAATAACAATAATTTTCAGAACTACATGATATTATCAATATATTATGTAGGTAAAGGAACTGAGGCAACTCAAGAGTACAGGAGTTAAGAGTTTGTAAAGATGGATGATGTAAAGAGACTCCAAAGCCCAAAGGAATTCTATTTACCTGACCAAAGATGTATATAAGAACCATCTATGGATCTTGGGAATTATTTAAAAATACAGAATTTGGAGTCTCACCTCTAGAAATGTTGATGCATTAAGTCAGGATAAAGTCCAAGATTTTTCATTTCTAATAAGTTTTCTGGTGATTCTAATGCTGAGGGCGAGTCTATGAGCCACAATTCAAGTAGCATTGTTCTACAGTATTTTATTTCAATTGTTCAGTACAAGCAAGTAAAATATCATCATGTGAAAAAGCGATGTTTCCTTTTCAAGATGTTTAAAGCAAACTTCAAGTCAAGGCAAGACTTGAAAGCATCGATATGAATATTATAGGTTTAGTTTATTTAGTATCAGCTTGTTCATTGAGCAGGATGATAGAACCAATTGAATCTACACCAATATTTAGGACTCAAGCTGTGTTTGTATTTTTCTCTAAATTGTGCCAGTATTTCCTCTATATTGCTTTCCCGCTATTGAATAACAACATATAGGTTCAGCCTACTCATTGAATCTTATCAGTATTGTAAAGCATTTCTTAACTTAAAGTACAGGAGATAAATGGTTTGGAAACATTTTGAAAAATCCTCTTTTTATACTTCATTGACACCAATCAGAACCGTGTATGGTGTCAGTGGAGAGGGGAGGAAAAGAGTTACAGTAGATCCAAGTAGAGAAGAGAAGATCTGCTATCCTTGAGAGAAATTCTGAAAGTTGAAGAAAAATGAATAACATGAACTTCTGGGAAGCAGGATAAATATGGGGTTGAAAAAAACTCTGAAAAGTAGAGAGAAGGAACACCAGCCAGGAACCCTAGTATGTCTCCTAGGTTTACTTTCTGCTTCATGTATTCCTAATGTAGGGCTGAAGAAGATAGCAGCTCAGAAACAAAAAGCTCTCCTTCCCCAAAGCCTACTCTCCTTCCCGAAAGCCTACAAAGAACAGGAAAGGGACATCTTAGCAAGACAAAGACTTTTAAATAAAAACTGTTCTAAACCAAACACAACAGGGGAAAAAAAAAACCTGTGGGCCCAGGGCCACCTACACCCACAAAGGCTGAGCAGGGATTATGGACTTCCATCCCAGCATTCCTGAAACCTGGGACTTTCACTGAGGTGGTTTCGGAGAGGGCTGAATTGGAAGTTGAAATTTTCATTCTAGCCAGATGGTAATGATGCCACCCCTGTGGAGCCATGTAGGAAGCATAGACTTTCACCCTATCAGGAGTCACAGGTGTCCTCTCTCCCTGCTGAAGCGGTGACAGAAGAGGCCAGGTGGAATTATAGCTTCCCCCGGGGGTTACAAAATTATCCTCCCCTTGTTGTGGTGTCCATGGAGGCCACATGGGAAGCAGCACTGAGATACCTCCTTACTTCACCATTAGGGTGTTACATCTTTATCCAGCAGTAGTAAGGAGCCCCACCTCTCTCAAGGTGTAAACAGAAGCTAAGAAATGTTTCTACTCCTACTTGGCAGGAACTAAAGGCCCTGTACCCTCTACTTGTTGGAGTAATGTCAGAGTAAACCAGATAAAACAAAAGGTATAAAATTCAGAGTCTCATAAGGAAATACACAAAAAGTCCAGAAATCAATTGAAAAACACTAGTTGTACCAAGAGTCTTCAAAACCTCAACCTCAAAACCAAAAGACAATCAGTAGCTACAACCACCAATTGACAGAAATGTTAGCACTGTCCAACAAAGATTTTAGAGCTGTTGTAAAAATAATTCAATGAGTCATCACAAATACACTTGAAACAAATAAAAAGTAAAACTTCACCTAGAAAGTAGAAGATTTACAAAGGCACCAAATGTGAATGCTGCAATTAAAACATGGACTAACTGAAATTAAAATCTCAATGAGTAGACTCAAGATCAGAATGGGAGGGGACAATGAAAGAATTGATGAATTTAAAAAATAACAATAGAAATTATTCAATTTGAAGAACAAAGAGAAACTATAAACAACGACAATAACAAAAGCACGATTAAAGATTCAAGGGTCTGTAGGACTATAATAAAAGATCTAACATTCATACTGTTCAAGTCTGAAAGCAGAGGAGAACGATGGTAGAGCTAAAGAAATTTACTCAAAGTTTAATGGATAAAACATCTCACATTTGGCAAATAAGTAAATTAATAAATAGGTAGATTTAAGAAGCTGAGTAAACCCCAAACAGTATTGATCCAATTAAACCTAGGCCAAGAAACAGCATAATCAAAATTCTCAAGAAAAGAAAAGAAAAAAAAACAAAAATCTTGAACACAACTAGAGAGAAATGATATCTATAGCAGAAAAGCAAGTATAATGATAGTGGATTTATTAGAAACTATATAGGTCTAAAGAAAGTGGCATAATTGTTTTCAAGTGTGTGAAAAAAAATGTCAACCCAGAATTCTATAGACAGTGCAATATCCTTCCTGAATGCAAGGGGAATCGAAATATTCTCAGCTGAGAGAAACAGAATTTG
>PVJS01005236.1:22783-65166 GCA_004027185.1 Glis glis
GGGGATTGAACGCAGGGGCGTTCTACCTCCGCGCTACGCCCCCGGCCCTATTTTTGTATACTTTATTTTGAAACCGGGTCTCACGAAGTTGCGGAGGGCTTCACTAAGGAGAGAGAGAAAGAGAGAGAGAGAGAGAGAGAGACAGGGAGAGAGAGAGCGAGAGAGTTGAGGCTGGCCGCGAACCCGGATCCTCCAGTCTCCGCCTCCCAAAGTACTGGGATTACAAGCGTGCGCCACCACGCCCGGCTTTTTCCCATGTTTTCTAAATTATGTTTGATGGTTGAAGCAAAAATTATAACATTATCTGATGGAATTCTACATGTATATGGGCAAAATATTCCTGAGAAGCTGAGGAAGGTAAAGGTACCTAAAGAGAGGAAAGGTTTCCACACTTAGTGAAGCTGATGAAATGTTGACACCAGTACACCAGTTATGGTTATATAACATAATACATAGAGCGCCCATTAAAAAAAAAGAGCTGTACAAATGAGTACATTCAAAGACATTTTCGACAAATCAAAAATTCATTCTAAAAATGTTAAAGAGAGAAAAAACAGGAACAACAAACAGAAAAAAGAAAACAAAATAAAAATGGCAAATTTCAGCCCCTGTATTTATTAATTGCATTTCATATGAGTTGCCTAAATATACCAATTAAATTACAGAAATCCAAAATGTAGACCATAAGCATGTCTTAGCTATTGTCTTTAAAAGAAATTCATTTCAAATATAATGACATAGGAAGTTGGAAGTAAAAAAGTGAAAAAGATATATCATGTAAACATTAATCAAAGACAGCAGAAGTGGCTATTTTTATATCAGATAAATTAGATATCAGAGCAAGGAAATTTACTGGATACATAAAGAGACATTGTATAATTATAAATAGGTGGATCCATCAAGGAGATATAGCAATCCTAAATGTGTATTCCTCAAAATAAAAAAAGCAGAGTAGATAATATATGTATAAAAAGTGATAGAACTGAAAATCAATAAATCTACAGATATATTTGAAGACTTCAACATTGCTCTCTCAGAAATCAATAGTATTCGATAGAAAAATTAGCAAAGATACAGACAAATTCAATGACACAATCAATGAGCAGGATCCACTCATGTTTGTATAGGATCTTTCCAAATTCCTGTGGAACATATACCAAGATAGACTATCTCTAGGGACATACAATAAACCTCAACAAATCTAAAGTAATTGAAGTAACACAGAGTTTATCCTGTGACCCCTATAGAATCAAAGTAGAAACCAGTAACAGGAACATAACAGGAAACTACAAATCCTTGTAAGCTAAACAACATACTTCTAAATAATTCATGGGCTGAATAAGTCTCAAGGGAAACTTTTTTTTTTAAAAAATAGACTAAGCTGAATAAAAATGAAAACACATTACAACATAGGTGGAGCACAGCTGAGGTTCTGAAAAGAAATTGATAATATTGAATTTTTACATTAGAAAGGATAAAGAACATCACATAAATAATCTTAGCTTTTTTATTGCACCTTAGAAAAAGGTGCAATAAATCCATAGCAAAGAAAGAAAGGAACTGATAAACAAGACAGCAGAAATCAATAAAACTGAAAATAGCAAAATGAAAGAGAAAATTCCATTATACAAAAAAAGGTTCTTTGAAATTATACCATAAAATTGATAAACCTTTAGCAAGACTGACAAAGAAAAAAGAGAAAAGATACCAACAATTGGAAAAAAAAATCACTACAGATCCTACAGACATCAAAAGGATGATACAGAAATACTACAAGACTCTACACAATGTAAGACCTTGCATGAAACGGACTATTCCTAAAGAAATACAAACTATCACATCTCATCCAATAAAACATATATAATTTGAATAACCCTATATCTAGTAAGTAAAATGAATTCATAATTTTTAAGCCCCCTCCCAACACATCTTCAGCCCTAGGTAGTTTTATTGGATAATTCTGTCAAACTTTTAAAGTTATTTTTAAACAATAATTCTATTCAATCTCTTCCATAAAATAGATGAGGGAGAACATTCACAGTTGATTTTATGGGGCTAGTATTACTCTGATAGCAAAAGTAGACAAAGACATCAAAATCAAAACACAAAAGAAAAATAACAAGAAAAATATCCTTCATTAATATAGAAGCAAAAATACTTAACAAAATATTATCAAATAAAGTTCAGCAATATATAAAAAGAATTATATAACATGACCAGGTGGGGTTTATTCCAGGAATGCAAGGCTTTTTTTATTATTTGAAAATCAATTAATGGAACTCATCATATTAACAAGCCAAAGAGGGAAAAAATGATCAAATCAATTAGTGCAGAGAAAGCACTCGATAAAATTCAATACACATTTATGGTTAAAATTCTCAGAAAAATAAAAATAGAAGGACTTCCTGAACTTGATGAACAGAATTTACAAAAAACCTTCAGTTAACAGTATACTTAATAGTGACAGATCTAGTTCTCTGCAAGATCAGAATTAAATCAAGGATATGCATCCTCACCTCTCTTTCCCAACATAATACTGGAAGTTCCAATCAGTGCAATAAGGCAAGAAAAAGAATTTAAAGTGATATAGATCAAAATGAAGAAATAAATTTCCCTTATTCATATCTGACAGGAGTATGCCCATAAAAAAATCTCAAGAAATTTACCAAAAAAGCCTACAATTTATAAGCATATTCAACAAGGTCCCAGGATATAAGAAAAACAAACAAAAGTCAATTTTATTTCTGTATATTAGCAATGAACAAATAGATATTAAACCTAAAAATACAATATCATTTACAATCATTAAAAAAAGTGAATCTAGCAAAGCACTACAGGGATAGCTTGCCACAAACTACACAATGCTGATGAAAGAAATCTTTAAAACATCTAAATAAGTGGAGAGACATACTATGCTCATGGATAGAAAAATTCAATAGAGTAAATGTATCAATTCTCCTCAGATTGGTAGACAGGTGTAGTACAATCTACTAAATCCTATCAAGATCTCAAGAAGACTTGCAGATTTAGGCAAGATTTTACTTTATTTCTTTAATTTGTGTGGAAAGACAAAGAAACTGGAATAGCTAAAACAATTTTTGAAAAGATGAATAAAGTGGAGGGAATGAAACTATTTGACTTCACATTTATTGTACAGCCACAGTATTGACGATTGCATGGTATTAGAAGAGAGACACACATAGATTGATGCACATAATAGAGAAACAGAAATAGCCCAACACAAATATACCCAACTGAGTTTTGACAACAGTACTAAATAAATTCAGTGGAGGAAACACAGCCTTTTCAACCAGCAGGGTTAGAGCAATTGGAAGTCACTGAGAAAACAACACAACAAAATAAAATAAAGTCCAGCCTAAACCTTATGCCGTCGATAAAAATTAACTCTATACGGATCACAAACTTAAATGTAAAATGTAAAACTCTAAAATTTCTATAAAAAAGTAAGAAAATCTTCGGGATCTAGGCAGATTCTTAGATGACATCAAATAAATGGTAGAAATGACAAATTGGACTTCATTAAAATTTAAGGTTTGCTCTGCAAATGTTCCTGCTAACAGCATAAAATGATAAGTTACTGACAGGGAGAAAATATTTATAAGCCATATATGCTAAAAAAAAAGACTGTTACTTAGATATATATAAGGAACTCTTAAAAGTCAGCATTTAAAAAAAAACAATTAAGCCAATTATAAAATAGGGAAGGAATGCAGAGACATTTCACTAAAGAGGATGTGTAGGATAATCACATGAAAAGATATTCAACATCATTAGCCACTAGGGAAAAGAAAGTTAAAAGTACAATTCATTATCACTATGAACCTATTAATACCGCTAAAATAAAAAATGATAACCCCAAATGATGGGGAAGCTGGGGAGAAACCATCACTTATACATGGCTGGTGAGAATAAAAAATGGTACAGTCCTTCTGAAAACCATCTTATCGGTTTCTTCAAAGGAAACAAGTAATAAGTATGCAACTGCCATATGAATCTTGGACAGTTACGCCAGAAACATAAACACGTGGGCACACAAATATCTGTCCACGAATGCTCATGTCAGCTCTATTCAAAATAGACAAAAACTGGAAAAAAACCAACATGTCCTTCAGTGGGTGAATGTTTGCATA
The DNA here is from genome assembly GCA_004027185.1 of Glis glis. NCBI lineage: Eukaryota > Metazoa > Chordata > Mammalia > Rodentia > Gliridae > Glis > Glis glis. The sequence continues at coordinate 26,935 of PVJS01005236.1, forward strand.
GATTCCCAAAATCCAAGACACTGCCCCTCTGGGGGTGGGGGGTTAGAACGACTAGGGGGGAAGGTGATAGTAGCTTCAGATGCAATTGAGACCCATCGAATAAAAGTAAGGGGGCATTGGAAGTGCCCAAAGGGGCACTGAGTAATTTATTTTTTTCTGAAAATGAGCAGTAAGCCAGTGAGTTTGGGAACCTAAACTTGTTTAACTGTCAAACAAACTATGGTCCATAATGCAGATAATACTTAACAATAAAAGAGTCTAACTACTGATGCATATAACCCTGTGGATGAAATCTCCAGAAAATGGTGCTGAGTGACAAAAAGCCAATCACAAAACATATATACTGTAGGACTCCATTTGCATGACATTCTTGAAATGACAATAAGATAAAATAATGATTAGTGGTTGCCAGGGGTCCCAGGATCAGATATGAGAGGAAGGTCCCAGGAAAGGGCATGAGAGGAAGTGGGCATGGCTATAAAAAGAAAACCTGAGGACTCCTTGAAGTCATAGAAATAGAATCTGACTCCTGACCGTACCCGTGAGGATCGCCTCCACGTGACACTGTACGAGGGATTTATAACATATCACCACTGGGAGGAAATGGGTAGAATGTGCGTGAGATATCTTTGTGTTATTGTTTACAAATTCATGTGAATCTACCATGGTCTCAAAATAAAAAGTCAAATATTAAAAGGAGTAATGCAAGTTGGATTTCAATTATGTATTACAATAATCGTCTAAGTCAGGTGTGGTGGCGCACACCTGTCATCCCAGTACTTAGGAGGCTGAGACAGGAGGATCGCAGGTTCGCGGCCAGCCTCAGCTACTTAGTGAGGCCCTCTGCAACTTAGTGAGACCCTGTTTCAAAATAAAGAAGAAAATAAGACTGATGGTGTAGCTCAGAAGTAGAATGTCCATGGGTTCAATCCCCAGTACTACTACTACTGCTACTACTACTACTGCTAATAATAATAATAATAATAATAATAATATAATTGTCTACATTGCATTTGTCATATTGGAAATGTAACCTGTCTATAATTTACAGTAGTGATTTATGAGATATAAGTTTTCCACATTGCCCAAGAAATGCGGAACTTTTGCAGTTGGATTTTTCTAGTTACAAAAAGACATGGAGACCTTAAACTAGATTTTATTCTTTACCTCTCTATACATTCAGAAATATATGAAATAATTTTGATCAAATTATTCATCTACCTTTCCATCTACACATGTATCCAAATTCAAAACTAAACAGAAGTGTAAAAGTCTATCATCTTACAGCAGGACAATGGAGACTTCAAGAAAGTGAGGTGGAGCTGGAAATGGTGGTGCGTGCCTGTAATCCCAGTACTTGGGAGGCTGAGATAGGAGGACTGCAGGTTTGAGGACAGCCTCAGCAAGTAATGAGACTCTCATCAACCTGTGAGTCTGTGTTTTGAAATAAAATAGGGGTAGCTCGGAGATAGAATTCCTCAATCCAGAGAGAGAGAAAGAGAGAGAGAAAGAGAGAGAGAGAGAGAGAGAGAGGAACTTGCCCCAAATCACACAGTAAATCGTGGATGGTTCCAGAATCTACACTCAGGCAAACTGCCTCTGCAGTTCATGTTCTGAAGGCCCAGCCAGTTCTACAGAGTCTCATCAGCCTGTCAATCTCTCTCTGGATCCATTGTAGAGCTGCCTCTAATGACTAAAATTCTCTTCATTCCAATTTTACTTTGACCCCATCTTCATCTCAAGTCATGTGCAACCATGACGATCATGAGACAGGTGAAATGTAGTATGTCAGGCAAATTTTCTTCCTCACTTGGTCATTAAACAGCATTTAGTTGTTCTGTCTTTAGTAAGAATGAGGGGAGTCAGATCTTAGGACTGGGGCTGGCTTGATTTAGAAACTACATAATTTTAGATCAACCTGGCTGTTATTAGTAAGTTGGCAGAAGTATTTGGGGATCCTAGCTGGTCGTGGTGGCACACGCCTATAATTCCAGTACCTGGGAGGCTGAGACAGAAGGATTGCAGGTTTGAGCTAGCCTCGGCAACTTAGCGTGACTCTTAGCAACTTAGCGAGTTCCTGTTTCAAACTTAAAAATAAAATAGGGCTGGGGTGTAGCTTGGAGGTAGAATGCCCCTGGGTTCAATCCCCAGTACCACACACACACACACACCACCACCACCACCACCACCACCAACAACAACAACAACAACAACAATTGGGGGCTCTTAATAGTATCCCTAGCTACTTGTAATGTTCCCTAAGTTTCAATTGTACAAATGAATGCATATCAACATGAGAGAACACCGTGCACCTCTGCAGTATCTTCATGCTCTTCCCAACAGTCTAAAATGCTAATGGTGTTATGGTGTTCAGTTAGACAATGATAATAAAAAGACAATGAACGCCAACATGTTCAGGGCAAAGTAACAATTCTAATCTTGTGTTTTCATGATTCTCTTAACGAATGCCTCTTGGTGTTGGAAGTAATTTGCTCTACTACCAGAAAAAGAGAAAAAAAATAACAAATTAGGATTAATCCAAGGTGGCTCCAATGTCATTCTCCCTCACTTGCTTTGTTATGTCTCCTCCTGGAGTGGGAGGGACAGAGGAGACTGAGCTCCTGCATAACCAACAGCCTATCTCATCTACGCCGCCGTCCACAGGGAGTGCACTGTTAATAGTTATGAAAATTGCAAGTCGTTGGAGTGCTTGTGACTTGTAATTTTATAGTAGGTTTTGCTTTCTTTTTAATTTTCCACATGGGTAATTTTTTAATAAGGAAGAAGGCGAGGACAGATGAAGAAAACTAGAGTAGGGCGCCCACATCTACATTTCCATCTGAGACAGAAGGATGGTGTGGAAATTTGACAGTAATGACACTATGATTATCAAAATCATGGCAGAAAAAGATAATGGCACACGCCTGGCATTTTCTTGGACTGGGGAGGAGAAGTGTTTCATGAAGAGGGGTCACTTTGTTGAATTCATTCGATTGTCCCCTAGGAGATTTTCGGCATTGGTTGATGGTATTAAGAAGGAACTAACTTGTTTTGAAAGAGAATAATGATTCCGGACATTAATAAACTCTTCTATTGACATCTCAATGATTCGATCATATCTAATTTATTAATTATTAGACCACCCTCTATAGAAATAGTCTACTTATTCATCATCTACCAATTTATTTTGTTTTGTTTTGGGTACTGGGAATTGAATCCAAGGGGATTCTATCTCTCACCCCAGCCTTTTTTTTTTCTTTTGAAACAGGGTCTCACTAAGTTGCTGAGGCTGGCCTCCAACCTGTGATCCTCCTGTCTCAGCCTCCTAAGTACTGGGATTGATTACAGGTATATGCCACCATGTGCAGCATTATCTACCAATTGAAAGATTAAATGTCCATTTCAGAAGAAAGGGTTATTCACCTACTGTTTATTCAAAAAGCCATTCAACCTATATCTATTGCGCACCTACTCTGGGCACCAGATATATGAGACAGAGGAGCACAAATAGGCAACAGAAAGAAAAAGGAAAGATATAATAGAAGAGAGTAAATTTTGAAAAAAACATTTTCCTGGAATTTAACATCCAGGCATGGAATTGAAATAACAAAATTAGGCAGCCTATGATTATGTGTCAATGAATGGTGTATAATGGATCAGATAGTAATTACCACAGAAACAGAGGTAGATTTAACCGGAAGGTAATGAAGCATCCACTTCGGAGCCCCAGACTTGCACGCAACCCTCTAGATAAATATTCCTTCCTCTAACTGTGTATGTGTAACCTTAGAATCGTTTTTCTGGAACAGAGCCCCTCAAATGGTTTAAGCTTCAGGACCTACGATATCTGACCCACCTCAGCACATGAATTCATAAAGGCAGAACACCAATTTTCTCAATATCCTCCCCAGCCAAGATGCGTTCTTTGCATTCCTGGGTCTACCATTTTGGCGAAGAAGAGTGGTCCTTCATGGTCCTTCATCCTCTACCCAGTTTGCAATACATACGATCTCTAAAGAATTCCTTTTTGCTTAAAAACACTTCCCTTTCTTTCTACTTTTATTTGGTGCATTGTGATTATACATCAGACTGAGGTATGGAGTGGTAGGAACATTAATGCACACATCTCTTGGAGCACTGCCTCCTGAGCCCCACACCCACCCTTCTTTCCCCTCTCCATATAGGTACATGTACTTACCATTATTTCAACTGTTACATTCTTAATGTCTCCAACCCCTCTCCTCCCTCTCTCAAACCCCCACCATCACTCCCTTGGAGTCTCCGTTCTTCTATCGGATGTTACCCTTGATTCCAAATTTCTATCTAGTTTCCACATATAAGAGAAAACACACAATTGCTTATTTTTTGAGACTGGTTCATCTCTGTTAGCATAATATTCTCAAGTTTCATCCATTTTTCCTTTACTTTTTTTTTAGTTTTTATTTTTATTTTTTGTGGTACTTACTGGGGATTGAATCCAAGAGCATTCTACCCGTGATTTACATGCCCAGCCCTATTTTATTTATTTATTTTTTTTATTTTGAAACAAGGTCTTGCTAAGTTACTGCACACTGGCCTCAAACCTGTGATCCTCCTGTCTCAGCCTCCCAAAACTGGGATTACAGGTGTGTGCCACTGCACCTGGCTCACTTTCTTAATTATTTGCAGGAGAAGCCTGGAGCTATGCTTCATTTCTGAAGATAGAGACACCCCCACCCTAAGGTATTCTCAGTAAGTGGGAGAAAGGGCAGGGAATCAAAACACTTTTTAAAAAGAACAGGTGTTGTTCACAAAATCCAGAGTCCAACTCCTCCTGGAACCAGCAAACCAATTCAGTAAAAACCAACAGTGATTTTTACTTGGAGAAGGGGCATAAAGTTGTGCCTCTACAAATCTTTTAAGTGCCGTCAAATGAATTAGGATTAGTCCCCATTCTGAAGGCAGGACTCACCCAGGTAGTTCATGAATCCTATTTGAAAGGTGACAGAAAATAGGGACAAGGCACCAAAAAGATCATTAGCAGTTATTAATGTAAATATTAATATTAATATAAATGCACACGCCTTCATTTAAATTGACTCTAGTAATTGACTCTTTTAGTTTATGACTTCTTGACTTTGTGCCTTTCTTAGATTTCACCTACCCCAAGATGAGTTAGCTTTTTTATTCTAGAATGTTATTGTCTAATTTACATATAAAATACTCTGATCTCAAAATTATGTGTGCATAAGGGTTTAAGTGGACATACAGCTTTATTCTTTCTCTACATATCTATTGAACTTTTTCAAAGTAATTTATTTAAAAACTTATTTCATAGTGATCTAAAATCCCATCTTAGTATTTACTAAATTCTGGTACATAGTTGGATCTACTTCTAGGAACTCTGTTTCATCCATTATATAGCACCATATATTGTATACAAGCATGAGTACAAATTATATTTAATACTATAATTTTTAAAAATACTGTATTTCTAAAACATGTTTTTAATATTTTAAGGTTATTCATTCACTACTCATGATTCATTCATGACTTTATAAGTTTTTAAAGTTTCCTTGGCTATTCTTGCTTATTTCTATTTTATTTGACCTTCTGGTTATGCATGCTTAGTTTTTACAGAATTAACTTCAAGGATATGTTATATATTTCTGTGTTCTTTAATAATTAATTCCAATCAGATGCTTGGTCTCAAAACCTATTTCCTATCTCTTGCTTTTCTTTCAGGCTTAAACAACAAAAGCATGTGTAAATTACTTTTAAAATCTTTACGATACACTTTAATGCTGCTTCGGTGAGATAATGCTGGCTGGTCAAAGCTATTTCCCATGATGAGGGGCTCTCTCTTAGCATGGAAAACTTAAAATGAAGATGTCATCCTTGTCCCTCAAAACCAGTTCAATAATGATCTCCTATCGTTACAGAACAGGATCAGCTTATTGAAGTCAGCATCTCCTACAGACTTCCCTCACCTCTGACTGTTTCATTCACACACATTATTAAACACCAAGCAAACACAAAATGCCTCTGACTTCAACCAAACCCTTGAGAAAGCCTAAGAGAAGCATTATGTTTTCAAAACAAAAGGCAGCACATCTCTTTACTTCTTCTAAGGGATATAAGAACTAAATCATGGCTAGTTGCAACTCAAATTTGCTTAGAACAAATGATTAATATCAGTAAAGCATTATGATGTCTTACCTGGTCTTGTAAGACAAATAATTTAGATTACCTATTAATATTAACTATATTTCTATCTATTCTTATTCTCCAGAAGGAATTGATATAAATGAATTTTTATTTAAGGGTACCATAAAAAAGTAAAATGAACGAGACAAAAGACAAGATTTGCATTGTTATCTACTGAGCAGTATTCTTGTTATTTCTAGTTTAAATCTTTGCAATATATTGAAAATTAAATTTCCTGTCTCTCTTAAGCTATAGCAGAATCAGAGAACAATATGCTCAGCACAGGGTTAATACATTCTATTTGTTTATTCTTTTCATTAATTTCCTAACTAATTCTCCCACAAACATCAAAAAGATCCATTTGAAAACTGTGACATGATATATTAATGAACCCAACTAAATTACACAGAGATTTACATACATACACACACACACACATACAGTTATGAACAGTGGCCATAAATGAACTCGAAATTAATTTTAAAAAGTACTTAGGAACAAAGAAATACCCTAACAACTTGGTGTTTCTTTTTTTTTTACTTAATATGATTCTAAATTGATTATATATGAATATCTAATTAGATCTACTTCTGAAGACCTATGGTCTTAGCTTGATTTCTGTATTACAAATGACCTGAAATTTGATTAGTTTGTGTGATTAAATTATATACATGCCTACATGGTGACCAAGTAATTAAAACTTTTTTATACCTCTAGTTTTCCTCAGCACTAGAATTTATTATATCTGCCTACGTATACAGTATGTGAACACACACACACACACACACACACCAACACACAGACATATCTTTACAAGTAGAAAATTGCAGTTATCCAAACTGAGATTGAAAGAAATATTGATGAGTCCATCATACAAGACACGGAGTGGGATGGTGTAGGACTGTAATCATTTCCAAAACTTGAAGCCCACACTAAAATAGGACATTTCAGGAAAGCAAGTTTTCTCATTCTCCTTAATTTTCCTTTCATTGTCTGAGGAATTGATGGACCCTGGTGTGCTTTTTTTTTTTTTGTATGGTAAGAAATGACTAATTTATAAAAATTTCAGATTAAATTTTGGTTGTTACTGCAATATCAGGCTTGCTTCTGGTGTTTATGTGTCCCAAACCAAGTCTGGATTCTTTGCTCTTTGCCACTTGAATTGCAGTATCTGTGCACTCAAAGCTCAGTACAAGTATCGGTGAATTCAGGAGTTCTGCATCTCTGCACAATGTGGGCTTATGACCCAAGCAGAGATGAAGAATAGCAATGCAAAAAGCATCCCTACTCCCATTCGTACAGTCAAGTTGCATAAAGCAGGGAGCAAAGTTAGAATGCCTCTTAAGACAGGTGTCTATGAGCCGGGCGTGGTGGCGCACGCTTGTAATCCCAGTACTTTGGGAGGCGGAGACCGGAGGATCCGGGTTCGCGGCCAGCCTCAGCTCTCTCTCTCTCTCTCTCTCTCTCTCTCTCTCTCTCCCTGTCTCTCTCTCTCTCTCTCTCTCTCTCTCCCTGTCTCTCTCTCTCTCTCTCTCTCTCTCTCTCTCTCTCTCTCTACCTAGTGAGGCCCTCCACAACTTCGCGAGACCCGGTTTCAAAATAAAGTATAAAAAAATAGCGTGGAGGTAGAACGCCCCTGGGTTCAAGCCCCGGTACCGCAAAAAAAAAAAAAAGACAGGTGTCTATGAACAAAGTACAGTCCTTGACATCCCAGAAGTAGGTTATAAACAGGTCTAATCCACCTTCACTCCATACTTATGATGTGAAGGTACTGAGTATATGAGCTCTTAATTATCCAAAGAGTAATGATTAGTTTGTGTGATTAAGAGAGCACCGAAATAGGCAGTTAACCCTCAAACCTCATTTAGCCAATATACTCAGTGGTTGTTCCAACCCTGTGCTCTATCAGTTTCCCCAGAGCTGCCTTCACCAAGAGCTACAAACTGAGTGGCTGAAACAACAGAAATGTATTGTCTCCCTGTTCTTCAGGTTAGACTACCGAAGTCAAGGCGGTGGCAATGTTGGTTCCTCTGAAGATGTCAAGGAAGAATCTGTCTCACGCCTCTTTGCTAGTCTTCTGGGGTGTGTGGGCAATCGTTGGCCTTCTTTGTCTTGTCGATGTATCACTTCAATCTAATCTCTGATCTCATTTTCTCCATGTCTCGTCCTATGGTCTTCCCTCTACATATCTATCTCTGTACCCAAATTCCTTCCCTATTATGTAAGGTTACCAGTTGTATTAGATTGGGCTCTACCCGCCCCCTGACCTCATTTTAACCTGATTACTTCTGTAAAGAGCCTGCTTCCAAATGAAGTTACATCCTGACATCTTTAGAATTAGGAATTAGGCACAACTTTTCTGGGGGACACCTGTCAACCCATATCATGTACCATCCCTTACTTTCACCCCAACTCTTACCGTCACCTCATCTGTGGTCTCCACATCAGAGATGGGGTGGGGACATCAATTTGCCACATTCTTTGGTAATGAAAAAGACCAAAATTATAAGTTTTGAAGCCTTTTTTAAGCCATGCACAACATGCCCAAGACTAATGGCTATAATCTTTTGATGACACAATTTTCTGCCTCCCAACAATGGTTTTAAAATGAAAAATAGGTAGATGTGGACTCTTAATAATAAGATTGCCCAGCTATTCAATAGAAGTCAAATGAAATCAATTGATTACTTCCCCATCAATAACATTTTAAAATCTATCAAAGGCAAACAAATACATTTTGGTTTATAGTCACACTGCCATTTGCTTCAGTAAAAAAAAAAAAACAAAGAAGAAAAAAGAAAAAAATCTAGTTTACAAGATTAACTATATGGCTGAACTGTAGCAGAACTGAGCTGGCTGTTAAGATTGGGAATAAGCTGGGTGTGGTGGTGCACGCTTGTAATCCCAGTACTTGGGAGGCGGAGACCGGAGGATCCGGGTTCGCGGCCAGCCTCAGCTACTTAGTGAGGCCCTCCGCAACTTCGTGAGACCCGGTTTCAAAATAAAGGATAAAAAAATAGGGCCGGGGGTGTGTAGCCCCTAGGTTCAATCCCCAGTACCGCAAAAAAAAAAAAAAAAAAAAAAAACGATTGGGAAGAGAGTTCAGAGGTCTTAGTACATAGGATAGTAATCAATAGGTTTCATTGGGATTAGACAAGATGCCTTGATGCTCAGCTACTTCCTAAAAAGTAACATTTGGCTAACTTCTTTTTGGCAAAACTCCCCATGCCAACAGTTGAATGCCCAGTATTTACATCAAAGGAAACTAACTCTTCAAAATGTCACTTTTTATCTATTCATTTCACTTATGAGCAATTCATTTTGACTAACATTCTCTGTCAAAGGAGAGATTACAAAACTATGGGACATATACACAATGGAATTTTACTCAACCATGAAGAAGAACAAAATTATGTCATTTGCAAGGAAATGGATGGAATTGGAGAACATTATGCTAAGTGAGATTAGTCACAAAAAGTGAAAAGTCGGGTGTTCTCCCTAATATGCGGAAGCTAGGGAGAAAACAGGACATAGGAGGGACTCCAGACAAAAGAGGAGAAACCTTAGATGAGTGAAGAAGGCAACCTAACTGAGGGAGATGAGAGGGGGGAAGAGGGAAACACCCCAGTGGACATGATGTACATACACAAACTTATCAAAGCCAATCACTGTACTGAGCAGGAGAAGGAAGGAAGGGGGAGGGAATGGGGTGGGAATTGGGGGAGGGCTCAATGAGTGCCGTGTGTATGTATGCCTCTACCACCCTGAACCTCATCAAGATATACAATTACAATGCACCAATAAATAAAAAAGGAGAGAATCCTGACTTATTTTATACTCAGTATGCACTTTAGAGAACCTAGCACAAACCTGGCACACTGTAGTACTTTAACAAATCGTTTAGATAAATGTATATGTGAATGAATAGAATAAATTTTTCATCATTTAAAATGTTGGCCCTTAGGTACTAAGTTCCACATTCTACCTCTTCTGTCTTGACTCTCTTAATTAGTTTTACTTTTAAGGCTGTTTAATTTCTTCCCTTTTCCCATTCAATTTTCACTGTGTCTTTAATGAATTGAAAGTCTTTATGAAGAAGAAAAATGAATAAAATATGTTTTCAAATCGGGTAGGAAGAGAAAAGGTAAGTAAAGGAGGTGTTAATTTTAATGTGTTACTAAAAATATACATGCTCTGCACATAGCAGAAAAAGTACATACCATAAGCACATATTTTTTAAAATAGTACAGGATTAGATAAAGCATTTGCAGTCTTGAAGAGCTGTACTTACACAGATTCATGCTTGTAAATAAATGAGTTTAATAACCTTTTTCTTTCATCATCATTATTATTATTATTATTATCATTATCATTATTATTTGTGGTACTGAGGATTGAACCCAGAGAGATTCTATCTCTGAGCTATACCTCCAGCCCTATTTTTTTTATTTTGAAACAAGGTCTCACTAAGTTGCAGAGGGCCTCATGAGGTTGCTGAGGCTAGCGGTGAACCTGCAATCCTCCTGTCTCAGCCTCCCAATTACTGGAATTACAGGCATGCCCCAACATGCCCAACTTAATATCCTTTTTCATAAATATTAATTCACCCAACAATTTATACTTCCCAAGCTTCTGGACCTATGTCATTTTCATATCATCCTGGTAAAACTGTTTCTAAAATAATAACAATAGACCAATAACCCAGGCTCTAACATATTTTAGGCCAGGTATCTTCAAACTATGATCCATGAGCCAAATTCAGTAGCTGTTCATTTTTTCTCAAAGTTTTATCAGAAATCAACCACACCTATTTGTTTATGTGGTGTCCATGTCTGTTTGGGGGCTTCTAACAGAGAAGTTGTAACAGAGACCCCATGGCCTGAAAAGTTCAAAATACATATTACCTGGCTATTTATTGAAAAGGGTTTCACAGCCAGCCTCAGCTACTTAGTGAGGCCCTGTTTCAAAATAAAGAATAAAAAATAGGGCTGGGGGTGTAGCTCGGAGGTAGAATGCCCCTAGGTTCCATCCTCAGTACTGCAAAGAAAAAAAAAAGGGTTTTGCTGAAAGGTCTACTACAAACAACAGATGCACTGAACTGATTTTCTCCCAGGTAGACAAGTCCAATCACAAAACTATCTAACTTCAATGTTTATTTTTGCTTGACCACATATGGACATGTAAAAATAAAAAATCAGTTTTGATTGAACTGGTGAATGTGAAGTTATCCCTTCATTGAAATTCATCTTGCCCGAACTGTCTTCTAAGAAGGGAGTAAATTTCTACCAAGGCAAGAGTACAGCTTTCTTAGAATTCTCCAGTTCCATTCAAAAGAACCCTTCTTAAAAATGTGTTTGCCTTTGACATCCATGACTATGTTCTCATTGCAAACAGAAGTATCATTATTCATAAGAAAATCAACTTCGAATGGACTTATTTCACCCCACCCCAGGTTGAAAATCAGAGCTGTCATCTTATGCCCATGCCCCTTCCTTTCAGTCTACTTTCTAACTTGCTCTTTATCACTTTCCAGTTATCAATACCAAACGTTCTCATTTTTCTTACAAAGTACCCTCAAATATCCATTTCAGAATTAAAATTAATTTAGTCTCTCATTCTCTTATTAATGGGTATGCTTTCTACTAGCCTGTCTTTCTTCCTACACATAGAGAAAAAAAACAATTTTTTTACTTTACATTTTTCAAACCACAAAATTGAAATCAATCCACTGGACTATGCTGAAATACCCCTTCATTTTAGACTACCCATCTAACTCTGTGAGTTGTTTGCCTGCAGATCATTGCAAAATGGGTTGTCTCCTTTGCAATAGAGCTGTAACCAGTTTTCTGAGTACTGGGGAGAATTACAGACAACTTCCATCTAACACGATTGTTTCTTCATTCTCCTGAACTTTGGTTTATTACAATGTCCCTTTCCATACTGACTCCAGAAAAGATGGATTCACCCAGGCCAGAAGGTGAGGTCACACTTGCAGAGGAGGTGGACGTGGAGGGAGACACTGAGAATTGTGGGCCTGGGAACACCAGGGAAGCGGGAGAAGGGTCTATCCCCTTCCATGGAAGGACACACAGGACAAGGCAGAAAGGCATGGCCGAGGACTCCGAGCTGCAGACTGTAGAAGGGACAATGCTGAAAGGCACTCTTGGGATCTCTGGAGGCAGATGACAGAGACTTTCAAGTTCCAAAGAAGGCCTCTGTAATGAAGCTGTTGAATGCCAATGACAGGAGACCTTGTCCCTTGCAACTTTCCTAGCACCAAATGGGCCAGAAGACTTGGGAAATCCGGTACTGCCTAAGACCAAACCCCCAAATGGCTGAGACTGAATTTCCTGCCAGATTAGCAAGGGGGTGGCTTGGAGCACAGTGATTTAGGGCAAGAAAAATAAAACCATAAAGGAATGTTCTGGACTAAAACTACTACTTCATACATTTTGAACCCCAAATGAGTCAATTTTCAAGGGTAAGCTGTGCCAACAATGCAACAGCCTAATCTCACTCGGCAACAAATAAAAACTATGCAATCGAATCGATTTTTAGCTTAGCCATCTAGAAACTTAGCTCCAAATACGGTACTCAATAAAAGTAATTACCTTTTTCCAGATTTGTGGTGGTTCTTATACTTAATCTCTTTGTTTCCCTTTACACATTTGTTTGCATTTTATCTGAAGTTGTACTATTTTGTGTGTTGTTTTGTTTAGCTTATAATTTGCCTCAAATCCTGCTAGAAAGCTGAATGTGTACCACTAAATGAGAGATTGACTCCAACCCCTTAGTTTCACATTTCTTTAGAATTAATTTTCTTCTAATCTAATCCCATTATAACATAAAATATTATAACCCCAAGGTATTTCATGTAGCTCTAGTTAAAATACTTTTCCATTGTAATTATTTCATGTAGTAGAAATGAAATGAAATTTGTTTTTAAACTATAGTAACTTTAAAAAAAAAACCCAAATGGTTCAATTATGGAGACTGACTAAACTAGGTTACAATAACACTATAATTTATCAAATTTATTCGTTTGTGTCTATTGAAAGCATTTTTAATTTAGAAATATTTCTAACTAAAGAAAAACAATACAATCTAGACTGTGTATTACTCTTTTCAGTTTAGCTCTATCTTTTGAAATTAAAACAAATGACAGATAAAACTAAGCTTTCACCATATTTATTTATTTCTATTCTCTTCCTCTTTCCTTAAAGGACAGACATTATCCAAGAATGATGTGGTTCAATCTCATATACGTCCCTATACTTTCATTTACATTTTTATCCACAATATATGAATTTATTTTATTTAGACATAACGTGAATGGTATCTTTTTGTGTATAGCATATTATAAGTTGCTTTTTCTAACAAAATGAAGCCTATATACTATCCATAAATAATATAACCCTCTTATAATAGACTAGCATTATTTTAAGAATGAGATTCTGCCTACAGAATTTTCTGGAGTTGGTATTACTTTACTTATCTTTTTAAAGTCAACATTTAATTCGAGATAAGCGTAAATTTGCCTAAAAGTTATAACAAGTAATAAAAGATCCCTATAGCCAGGCGTGGTGGTGCACACTTGTAATCCCAATACTAGGGAGGCTGACACAGGAGGATCGCAGGTTTGCAGCCAGCCTCAGTTACTTAGTGAGGCTCTCCGCAACTTAGTGAGACCCTGTTTCAAAATAAAGAATAAAAAATAGGGCTGGGGGTGTAGCTTGAAGGTAGAACGTCCCTGGGTTCAATCCCCAGTACTTCCAAAAAAAATAAAAATAAAAAATAAAGAATAAAAAATAGGGCTGGGAGTGTAGCTTGAAGGTAGAACGTCCCTGGGTTCAATCCCCAGTACTGCCAAAAAATAAAAATAAAATAAAATAAAAGATCCCTATATTCTTTATATAGTTACTCTCAACAATAACACCTTAAAAAACTATAGTACAATAAAATGATCAGAATATGGACACTGATAAAACCTGTCAATATTGTTTCCTAGTTTTACATTCTCTCCTGCTGATACCCCAGTTTCTAAACCCTGCAAATGCAAATCTATTCTCCAACTTACGGTTCCATCATTTCAAGAATATTATATTTCAGGAATATTATATAAATGGAATCTTATAGTATGCAGCCTTTTGGGATGGAATATTTTCACTTGTCTTGCCTTTCTATAGACTTCATGAACCACTTTTTTATTCCATATTAATTATTGTGTTTTTGAATGTGTTGCCTTGTGTTTTTTTTTTAGTGGTTTCTCTGGGATATGTATATATGTATATATGAGAAAAATAATATAGCCGGGCGTGGTGGCGCACGCTTGTAATCCCAGTACTTTGGGAGGAGGAGACCGGAGGATCCGGGTTCGCGGCCAGCCTCAGCTCGCTCGCTCTCTCTCTCTCTCTCTCTCTCTACCTAGTGAGGCCCTCCGCAACTTCATGAGACCCGGTTTCAAAATAAAGTGTAAAAAAATAGAGCCGGGGGTGTAGCGCGGAGGTAGAACGCCCCTGGGTTCAATCCCTGGTACCGCAAAAAAAAAAAAGAAAAATAATATAGTATAGACCATGAATTACTATTTTCAGTTAGCTATATATATTAAGTATTAAATATTATCATCTATATATACAAACTAAATACTAAATATTTACATATTATCATACATACATACATACATATATATATATATATACATACATACATACATACATGTGTATGCCTACCTGGATCACCTTCTGTTACTAGGTTGAGTAGATGGTGGCATGAGACCCTGCCACTACATTGCACTTCCAATTCTAGGGTCCACAGCCCCGTTTTCCTTCTTTCTGATTTTTAGACTTCTTTGTCTCTGACATTATATCTAGACTTCAGTGATTCTTAACCCACTTGTACCAACTACCAACATAGTTTACCACTGAAATCCATACTTCTAATTTGACCCTTTTACCTCCCTGCCCCCACTGTCATTTTTTTTAACTACTTCACTTTCAAACATTGTTTTCTTGGATATTAGATAATATCTTGGATATTAGATAGCTATCTTGGATATTAAATAGTATCAAAATTTTGCTTTAATAATCAAATAGGATTTAGAATACTCATGAGAAAGAGAATAATCTATTATATTTATCCCATATTTTCCTCCTAATATTCCAAGATTCCTTCTTATGTCCTTTCATTTTAAAAAAATGTTCTTTAACCATTTTTCAAAGGCACATCTGATGATGAAATGTTCCGTTTTTCTTCATTTTAGAATGTCTTTATTTTTCTTCATTTTAGAATGTCTTTATTTTCTCTTCATTCCTGAAGGATAATTTTACTGGATATAGAATTTGCAGTTGATACTTTCTTAATTTTAGAAATAAATATAATATATTATATTATTTTGACTTTCATGGTTTCAAATAGGAAATCTGTTGTCCTTTGAATTGCTGATTACCCACAGGTAATGGATTGTTTCTCTCTTACTGCCTTCAAGCATTTTTTCCTTAATTATCATGTGTCTCGTGATGGATTGCCCTGGGTTTATGCTATTAGGATGTATGAAGCTCCTCGAATCTATAGATTTATATTTTGTGTAGAAGTGGGAAGTTTTCAGTTATCACATATCCATATACTCTTTCAACCCCAATCTCTTTCTCTTTTTTCTCATGGAATATCATCAACATGAGTGTGGGATCTTTTGTTGTTGTCCTTCTGGTCCTGAGGCTCTGTTCATTTTTTATTTAATCCATTTCTTTCTGTTGTTCAGATTGAGTATATTTCTTTGATTTGTCTTCAAGTTCACTAGTTTTCTCTAGCATTTATCTATGCGTAAACCTACTTCTTTGAGTTTCTAATCTCTGTTACTGTGTTTTTCAATTCTATCATTTCCACTCAGTTCTTCTTTTATAACTTTTATTTCTTTCTGGGATGTTTCCAAGTTTTCTTTTTTCCCATTTTCTCAACTATTTTATCATTTATTTCAAGAACATTTGGAATTCCTGGTTGAAGCATTCTTGTGATGGCTGCTTTGAAAGCTCATCGGAGAATCCCAACATCTGGATTCATCTAGGTGTTGGCATCAATTGATTGTCTTTTCTAATCATCATATGGCAGGTACTTTTCTATTATATCCTGACTATTGTGTCTATTGTATAAGGAGACTCTGAGTCCTATTTAAATATTTTAATTTAGCAGGGAGTTGCCTTGGTTAGGCTCGGTACACAAATCCTGCTAGAAAGCTAAAGGTGCATATTAAATGAGAGATTGATTCCAATTCCTTAGTTTCACGTTTTTATAATTAATTTTCTTCTGACTAATCTAATCTCATTATAAGAGAGAAAAATGTTATACCCCCAAGGTTCTGGCTAATTTTGTTGGCTGGGAGTCCAATGACAATCTCATTTTTAAAGCTTTTGCAATGCTCTCTCCGTCATCTTAGGTCCTTCTGAACATACTAATGATCTTACTCTGTTTGGCTGCTATAACAAAATACCATAAGCTGGGAGCTGATAAGCAACAGAAATTTATTGCTCAAATTTCTGGATTCTAGGTCATTCAAGATCAAATCACTGGCTGATTCCATGTCTAGTTATGGCC
Source organism: Glis glis (assembly GCA_004027185.1). Taxonomy (NCBI): domain Eukaryota; kingdom Metazoa; phylum Chordata; class Mammalia; order Rodentia; family Gliridae; genus Glis; species Glis glis. The sequence goes on from PVJS01005236.1 coordinate 43,708, forward strand.
TACTTTCTATTTCATAGATGGTACCTTCTTCCTGTGCCCTTATGTGATAGAAGAAGAGAGTAGCTCTGTGGATCTCTTTTATAAGAACACTAATCCCGTTCACCAGGGCAGAGCCCTCATGACTAATCATCTTCCAAAGTCTCAACCTCTTTTCACCATAGCCTTGGATTTTATATTTCAACATGGAGACATGGGGCAACATGGACACAAACATTCAGCCCATAGCACCAATGATCCTCTGGTAATGCTTCCTGAGGGAATCAATGGAGCTTCCCAGTTCATGAAACCTGGTGCTTACAGGTGGGTAATAAGGGGTAAGAGCATTTCCCAGGCTGAACATATGACAGGATCTCTATAAGTATTGACTGTCTGTCCAGGATCTCTAGGTCATGAGAAAAATTCTGTAGCCTTGAAAGAAGTGAGCCCCAGGCTAATGTTTCTTGTGACAAGATTCCCCCAGTGGTACTAGCTGGCTGCCTAGTGTCTCTCTGCAGAGGAAGACATTCACCAACTCAGGGAGAGGAAAAGACATCCTGGGTTAGGTACCCTTAGTGAGGGAATCTGCTCTCCTGGAACTACCCAGATGCCCTGGAGGAGTCTCATGCCCATTGGGGAAAGAGAGTACTTCTCCCTGGCTACTTATTGTCAGGAGGACTCCAGATAGGTCCTGAGTTCACCTGTTATTATTGTTTGGTCTCCCTTGCAATCCAGGGGAGGAATGACACTACCTAGGTCACCTTCTGTTGCTGGGTTGGGTGAATGGTGGCAAAAGACCCTGCCACTACGTTGTGCTTCCAATTCTAGGGTCTCTAACCCCATTTTCCTTCTTTCTGCTTTTCAGACTTCTCCTTTGGTTGCCTCCGACATTATGTCCAGAGTTTAGTTATATTCCTCAAAGTGGAAGAGAAGCTATATTGTCTAGAGCAGAAGTCAGATTTGCTTTTAACACATAAAAGTCAATCTATAATTCATATTATATGAAGAGTAAAGTTTTGAGAGTGTTAAAGTGGTAACTATTTTATCTGATATTATAAAGTCTGGATTTTATCAAATGTTTTTCTAAAACAGCATTTCAAACTAGGTATTTCCATAATTCTCTAAATGAAATCCTGAAAAATATTTCTATATCTGAATGTTAGAGCCTCTGCTGACATAGTCATAGAAATGCCACCTGTAGACTGATGATTCAGTAACACTGTTTTGTGAACACTTTTATGTGATAACTATGGGAGCTGAATTGGCTCATAGCAGAATAATGCACTGGTATTTTTCACTGGGTATGTGATCATTTATCATAACAAGTAATTAAAAGAAAAATTTCTACTACAGTTGCATAACATATTCTTAGTATGACTCTTACTTTGTAAAACAATAAAGTATTACATCTCAAGATTATAGAAAAGGATAAATTTGCAGCTTTAAGTTATAGTGGGGCAGATTTTAATCTCCAGAAAGTGGTTTTCAACAAAGTATTCAATCAACAATTAGAAAATATTTCTCAAATGCCTACTATATTCCAGACAAAAGGTAGGTAAAAGGACATTAGAAAGAAGACATTAGGTAAAAACTACGAAAATCTGAATAGAGGATGTATCAACATTAGTGTTTGCAAATTTGTCATTCTAAAGATGTTTAAAAATAAACAGGCCAAATAATGGTATATCCATATATGAATGTATCACTGTGAATATCACTATTATGTGCAATTATAATGTGCCAATAAATTTTTTTAAATAAAATTATCGAAATACAAAAAGAACAAGAAAAAGAAATTAGTCGTAGGGCATGTGGGAGCTCTCTGTACAGGTTTTCTTTGTTTCTGTAAATCTAAAACTTCTCTAAAATAAAAAGGTTATTTAAAAATAAATTAAAACATATTGAGAATATAAAAATAAAATTCTCTTGATAACTAAGTGACAAGCGCTAGGTCAAGACGAGCACTGAAAATTGGCCACCAAGACTCATTATTTGCTCTCATCCAAGGTATGGAATTTGGTCTCCGCACACCAAGACAATAAATTGCCACAATCAGTCATATACATGATAAAGAAAGTCTTCTTGCTAGATCATTTGCAGCCCAGGATGCAGGAAGAGCTACTTAGCACTTAAGACACAGACCACAACCTGTGTCTTAATATTGAATATTGTCCCCAAGGCCAATATTCAAAATGCCTAGATGTCAATCCCTGCCTATTGTTCTGAATGACCCACCAACCATTAAGTTCCCTAGGGGACATTCCCATTAATATAGCAATGTTGATTCTTGATACTCAAAGGTATTACAAAAAATAACCCGTCGAGCTGAAATTTACCATAAGAATTATTAGAGTAATTCATGGGATCATGATGCCCAAGCTCTGGCACCAACAATTTGGTTTAGAGTTGAACAATTCTTAGAGGTTTGTCTGAACACTTTACACCATTTTTCCTTCCTTCCTTCCTTCCTTCCTTCCTTCCTTCCTTCCTTCCTTCTTTCCTTCCTCCCTCCCTCCCTCCCTTCCTTCTTTCCTTCCTTCCTTCCTTCCTTCCGTCCTTCCTGAAGTGTGAGTATGATACTTGGGAATATTTAATATACAACACACATTGTGCCTGATATGTGGGGTTGGTCGGTCACTAAATCATAAAGCTGAGCTTCTCAGGAAAATATCAATTAAATGACAACATTTAATAGAACAATAGGTTTTAAGAATCCTAACTTCACTTGATAGTTTTAAAGGTTCATTTCATGTTCCATGTGATACAATTTATATGTTGTTTCTTTAAATTTCCCCTAACTTCCTTCTCTCCTCCCTCCCTCCCTCCCTCCCTCCTTCCTTCCTTCCTTTCTCCCTTCTTTTCTTGTGGTACTAGGAATTGAATCCAGGGGCATTCTACCTCCTAGCCATTCTACCCCAGCCCTATTTTATTTATTTGTTTTGAAACTGGGTCTCACTTATTTTCTGAGGCTGGCCTTGAACCTGTGATTCTCCTGTCTCAGCCTCCCAAGTACTAGGATTACAGGTGTGCACCACCATGCCCAACTCTTCTTTTTTCATTCTGTATTTTCTTAAGAAATATTTTGGTGGCTTCTTTATATATGTGTTGGAAAATAAATTTTGCTTAGAACTCTTCTGATGAAACATATAGGCCAACAATTTATACTGACAAGAACAATACCAAAAAATAATGACACAGTAAATGATTCTAACATATCATAATTTAAAAAAACGGTAAGATGGTAAGCAGGAAACTTTCAGACATGAATGATTAAACATGTCACAGAACTTGGGATACAGACTCCCATTTGCTCTAATCTAATAAAAGGATACTCGATTTGAGAATTCACCGGCAGCAACCCATTTGCTGCATAAGGTCAAGCTACTTTACAAGGAAATTACTTTTGCATTCGTAATTTAGGCTCACCTACACAACCAGCCAGAAAATTAGAGTGTTTCTACACTTGTTTCTCTGCCAACATGATAACTTTAATCTTCACAGAACACTACAATATGTGTGTCTATATCTGTGTGTGAAAGAAAGAAGTCTTTGCTTTCCCCAGGATGGGAAGTAATAAATCTATGATTATTTTCCAGTGCTTGAAGGTGTTAAGTCAGTTCCTTTAAGTTGGATTTCCCAACACCAGTTTGGTTGTTAGGAAAACAATGCTTCATTTCAGTGCTGATAATCCATCTGTTCCTCCTTTGGGCAATATACCCTGTACTTTCCAAGTCTGGGAAAGCAGCTTTTTTTTCTCTTCCCCAAGCCTTCAACCAGCCACACAGTTAATTCTGAGGCACTGGAATACACACAACTCCCAGTATTGTTAGCGCCAGATACTGTATTACACGGAACATGCTCACCATTTGTCCTTTGATATGCTTGAGCTCACAAAGCTCAGGGCGATGGAGAACACTCAGCTTTTGTAACCTTGGCGTAAGCATTGGATGTGTATTTGTGTGGGTACAACGTGCTTATCTTCTTGAAGATTCAACGAGTCCCCCCAACAAACCAACAAAGAGGGAAATAAATAAATTTCTCAAGAAACCTCTCTTACAAATGACTTCCCAAACTAAAGGTTTGGTGGAAAGGTACAACTATGACTCACTTGTTCAACTTTTGATTCCTGTGGCAAAGGAAAATGGAGAAAAAAATACATATAAATAAGTCATCTATAAAGCCAGATCAACCCCAGAAAATGAGCAAAGAATTAGCTGCCCGGAGCCTGCTCCCATTCAATATGACAAACTCCAGAAACGTTCACAACCACCACAGTTTGTTAATTGCTACACAAGAGTTATCGCATTAATGCAACTCGGATGCCAAGAAGGGTTTAAATGAAGTTAAATGAGTAAAGCACCCAGGATGCTTTTCATTGTTCAGGCTTATGGGTAGTCAGTGAGTTGTATAATTGGGATCGCTAATGTTTCCAGCTCATTTAGTCTTTTACTGTATTGTGTGAACTCAACAAACATCTGCCAAAAAAAAAAAAAGTGCAATAGCCTGGATTCAAAGACCCTCCATGCAAAGATAAAACATGTAATTTTGCCTCCCATGCAGACTTTTCTTTCTTAGAAACTAGATTTCTTAAAAATGCATCTGTTTGACTTTTTGTTTGCTTTCCTCTAATTGCCACAAATAGCTCCATCTTTTGTTCGTCAAAATAGGGTTCATGGACCAGAAGCAATAGCATCGTCGCTTGAGAGGTTGTCAGAAATGCAGAGTCTCAGGCCCACCCCATACTCACAGGATCACAACCTGCATTTATTAAAACGATCCCTAGATCGTCTTTACGCGCATTAACATGCGAGAAACACTAAGGTAAACAGAGGTTCACGTGAAATCGGTAAAGTTGCTGGGCGTGGTGGTGCACGCTTGTAATCTCTGTACTTGGGAGGCTGAGACCAGAGGATCTGGGTTCGCGGTCAGCCTCAGCTATTTAATGAGGCCTTCTCAACTTAGTGAGTTTTAAAATAACAAAAAATAGGGCTGGGGGTGTAGCTCGGAGGTAGAATGCCCCTGGGTTCAATCCCCGGTACTGCAAAAAAAAAAAAAAAAAATTGGTGAGCCGGGCATGGTGGCACACATTTGTAATCCCAGTACTTGGGAGGCTGAGACCAGAGGATACAGGTTTGCACCAGCCTCAGCTACTTAGTGAGGCCCTCCGCAACCTAGTGATACCCGGTTTCAAAATAAAGAATAAAAGAAAATAGGGCTGGGGGTGTAGCTCAGAGGTAGAATGCCTCTGGGTTCCATTCTCAGTACTGCAAAAAAAAAAAAATTGATAAAGTAAAAAATATGTAATTTTTTTACTTTTGAGTAGGTAGCATGAGCCTTTTCATATCTTTGGCAAACTTGAAGAGCTTATAAGCTCCTAGAAAACAGCTCTCTTGCTATATTATCTCCGGATTGCTAATTAAATATGAAGACTGACTAGGGATACATTCACTGTTTTAAAATACTTTTTTTTTTTTATTCTTGGTGATGAGGATTGAACCCATGGGCATTCTACCTCTGAGCTACACCCCCAGCCCTATTTTATTTTTTAGTTGGAAACAGGGTATCGCTAAGTTGAAAAGAGCCTCACTGAATTGTTAAGTCTGGCTTCGAACCTACAATCCTCCGGTCTCAGCCTCCCAAGTACTGGGATTACAGGCGTGTGCCACCATGCCTGGCCTCTTTTTAAAAACTTACAAGAATCTATAATAATGAAACAGAAGATAAGTGGTTCCTACACGAAGTTTCTCTGCCACTTGCTATTAAAGGCAATCAATCTCTTGTCGCTAGGGTACCTGAAACATTGCCTGGTGGCGGGCCGATATATGGTATATCCTGGTATATAGAATGCATTATATAGAAACTGGTATATATGGCTTAATTATATATATATTTATTAATTTTAATTTATATATTTAATTTATACATAAATGCATATTAAATTTATATATTAAATATAATTTTAATTTCTATATATTAAACTTTATATATTTAATTTACATATATTAAACACTGGAACACTGGTTGTCCAGTAGAGGAATAGATCTGATTTGGAACACATGGCAATTTACAGTGTAATTAGCCCCACTATGGCCAATTTCAAGCCACTAATATGAGGATTCAAAACTGGATTGGGAGTCCGGGTTCGCGGCCAGCCTCAGCTCGCTCTCTCTCTCTCTCTCTCTCTCTCCCTGTCTCTCTCTCTCTCTCTCTTCTTAGTGAGGCCCTCCGCAACTTCGTGAGACTCAGTTTCAAAAATAAAGTATAAAAAAAATAGGGCCGGGGGTGTAGCGCGGAGGTAGAACGCCCCTGGGTTCAATCCCTCGTACCGCAAAAAAAAAAAAAAAAAAAAAAAAACAACTGGATTGGGGAAAGAGTGCACATAAGCTGTTCTCACACACACACATACACACACACGCAGAGAGAGAGAAAGAGAGAGAGCGCTGGCCCCTCACCTCTCGCTAGAACCCTAAGTTCTCAGAACTCAGTTGGAAAATCACTTCAATACAACAAGACAACCAAACATAAAATAACTTTCATTTCATTCTTGCAATTCCTTTCCTTGCTTCCGACACCAGTTCTGATGGCCCTGCCTGGCTTGTCCTTGGATCTGCTGCCTTGACCTCCTTCCTGACCCTGGCATGATGCTGATGTCCTCAGTTCTCCACCAGGGACACGCTCTGCCAGTATGGCCTGCTGATCAAGATCACAACCTCAAGAATTATGGCCCCTAATGTATAAACTAAGGACAAAATGTACAAGTTCACAAAGTATTTCCTTTCTGTAAAAAGTAATCCAAAGTCCTATTCAAAATCTATTCTACAAATGGTGAATTTTGCTATTGTTGACACTATGACAATTTCTAGAAGAGGATAAAGGAGACTTTGGGGATGCTGAAGGCAGTGCTAGCTCCCCATCCCCACCGCCTTCCTCAGGCCTAGTTATTTGTTACTGCCCCTCATCTAGTGAAGAATGCTCCTGAGGCACACCCTCAATCTTGGACCTTCAAGAATTCCTCCTTAATAATGATGAGGACAAATCAAAGCCCAAGTAGTCCTGATCTTTGTGACGATTTTTTTTTTAGGGTGGCAAGTGGCAGGTAGATGTAGCCTGGAGGGTTAGTGCCTGATGCTCAGACGAGGTGTCTGAACTTTATTACCCACCCACCCCCAAATCTCTCTCTCATGCGCACGCATGTGTACACACACACACACACACACACACACACACACACACACACTTTCAAGAAGGTAGACATCTTTGTATAAAGCATATGGGATTCATTTTTATGTACTGAGGACATCAGAATTGAACAGCTTTTGGCTACAAGAAAAAAAATGAAATTGGATAGAAAATAAGGTAATCTACAAGGCTGATCATACCACCCTCAATTTTGGGATTCCAAGTGTCTTAACAGGTTAGCCAGTGCGTTCAATTTTTTCTTTGTTTTATGCCACTCAATTTCTTTTCTAAGCCTACTCTATATAGAATTTCAACAGTAATAACAGTAAGCATGACACATTGTTTTGCTTTACTACATATTGATATGGTCTCCTGCTTGTAGTTTTTGTCCGCTTATGAAAAATAGGGCAATGTTGACACTAGATTCTTTAAAATTCAATAATTTTACTTTGTAAAAATAAGAACAGGCAACTAGCAGACTGAATTTTACCTGAATAAAATAGATTTCCAACTCCCATATACCAATCATATAATACCATGAAGGTAAAAGTTATCTAAACATATATTCATACTCAAAAAAAAGTAATTTGTTTCAGGGTAAAAATTTTGAGAGATTTTTACAGGTTCAAAATTTCTGTAAAACTATAATCATAGAATTATACCTGTGATCTATGTGCAGAATGTGTTCAAATATTTCATCTTAATAGTATAGTTTTTGTACATACTGGTAGTGCAAAAAATGTATGCTGAATACACAAAATAATTCGTGCATTTATAATCCAAAATGCCACATTTTTGCTGGTAACAACAAAGAAACCATAAATACAAGCTGATGGTCTAGCCCAGTACACTATTCTGTATTAGCAGTTTTAATTTAGCTCATGAAAATCAGGGATGAAATGTACTTACCAACATTACCACATCTGAATCCTATTTCTTAGGATCTAAAGTATTTTCTTCTGCTATCAAAATCTCTTTCCTAGATTTATTTACAGTTGAATCTTTAATTGCATTATGATAAGATTGAAATAATTTGTATATTTTTAGGTATTTGTTTAATTTATCCTGAAGAACACTTAGGAAAGTCTAGGTAGGCACTTGAAATCCGAATACTTCAAATTACTTATAACCAATAGATATTTTTATTCTAAAATATTAAGATTTAATATCATAATTACCTTACTAAAACCAAACCACACATCTATAAAATATATATAAAACAACACATTATATTTTTATGTATTGCTAATTTATTTTGAAAGAACGTTTTAAATCCTTATGCAGTTGTTTTCATTTGAATGCCAAAAATTAATCTCATGAAAAAGTAATATATTTCACTTACAAATATGAAGAATGAACATTTCAAGTGTTTGGAAGAAAAAGCAAGTTAGAGATCTCTAGAAAGTATAAGAAAACATAATTTTGTGTACCTAAATGTTTTATATCTTCATTTGTACTCTGGGGATATTTTTAACATTAAAAAAACAATTTTATAAACAGCAATGGAAACTGTATGGTACTTATGAAAAGCATTAAGTAGCATTATTTAACAAAGAATTCGTTATCATGATTTGTGTTAGTGGAATTTTGAAACCATCTGCCCCTCGTACGGCTTTGTGAATCTCAGTCTTACATGACATACATAGCAGGTTAAGGGTTAAAGCCAAGGGACACTGAAGTAGTAGCTTGAAGCATCATTCACTGATCACATGACTGTTCAGGATACAGATAAAAGATGAAAATGTTTGTTGACTTATTTGAGAAACTCTCTTGCCAAACCATCCACATACTAACAAATAATGAATCCAGCTGTCATGGAGAGACAGGAGCCATTGTATTCTCTCTGACCGTTATCTCAGTGTGGATTCTCTCTTCTATCAACACCTAAGTTTTCCTAGAATGGCAAACTCCCAGCAGCCACCCAGGATCTCAGAGAAGCGAGCGAGCTTTCATTCCAAGCCCCAGCTTCGTTCAGTTCCCGTGGTGATATTCTCAAACTGGAAGCAAGTTCACCGGTGGTGGCTTCTCATAAACTTTGAAAAATGCTGCATTTGACCAGGCCCAGTGGAAAGAAGCTGTGGGTTAAATATGACCCTGGGATAAAGCAATGAGACAGCAAGTCTAGTGCTATAGAAACCAGAGTTTTGCTAACATCAGAAGAAAGGCCAGGTCTCCAGGGCCAAAAACAGCATGTAGAGCTGTGTTTGTTATTCCCTTCCCTTCCCAGTTTGAAGGGGAATATATAGCAAACTTTGAAGTTTAAACGTATTGCTTTTCTTGCATTTTAAAATATTTGCTTTCCTTGTCTTGTTTCTATACTTTCTCCACAGTTTATTGTACCATTTTCCTGTCTTTAATTTTAATCTAGATCTCAGGTCTCAGAGTCACTTTACATTTTTAAAAATCACTGAGGAGCCCAAAGAGCTTTAGACTCAGTGAGTTACATATATCAATATGTAAATTATTCCAGTACTTGGGAGGCTGAGACAGGAGGATCCGGGTTCGTGGCCAGCCTCGGCTACTTAGTGAGGCCCTCCGCAACTTTGTGAGACCCTGTTTCAAAATAAAGAATAAAAAATAGGACTGGGGGTGTAGCTCAGAGGTAGAATGCCCCTGGGTTCAATCCCCAGTACCGCAAAAAAATGTAAATTACTCAAAATGAAAACTGAGACTATCTTAATATACAAGTATACATTCTACCAAGTGTCATAGCAATATCGCCACACATTATGAGTCCTCTGGAATACCCCACTACACCCTGTGAGAGAATGAAAGAAAGATCAATAATTTGGGTTTATCAAGAAGACTTTTGACCTTGTGTACCCTCTGATTAGGAACTTCCAGGGATTCCCAGACAGCACACTGAAAACTACCACTCCAATTAAAAAGCTATAAGGTAGGACATTTACAGTGTTTTTTTTTTTTATCTTTTTCATAGCAATGTCTAGTCTGCCTCTAAATGTTGAAAAGAAAAACAAAGTTGGGCTTACGGTACCTGACGTCGTGATTTATCATAAAGCTATAGTATTCAAGACCATGTTGTACTATATACCTATTAGAATCACTAAAATCATGAGTATTGAACATACAGTTAGTGAGATATGGAGGAACTGAAACACTCAGACACTACTGGTAGGATATAACATGATACAACCACAGTGGGAAAATAGCTGATAATTTTTTATGAAATTAAATATACAGCTATCATATGATATAGCCAGTCTACTTCTAGGTCTTTATGCAAGAAAAATGAAAGCATATAACCATAGAGAAACGTGTACATGAATGCTATAGCACCTTTATTTGCCGTAGTCAAAAACGAGACAACCAGTATCTATCAATAGGCGAACTGACAATAAATTATGGTATGTCAATTATCTACACAATAGAACAGTGCTATGAATAATAAAATGAACTAATGATATATGCAACAACGTGGATTACTCCCAAATAATTTTGCTTAGTAAAACAAGACAGTCAAAAAATTATAATGGCAAGATGAAAAGAAAAGCCACAGACTGGTGGGAAAAATGCTTTATAAAATGCTTTTCAGATAAAGGATTGACATTCGAAATGTGCAAACAATTCTTAAAAGTCAACAGTAAGAAATCAATTTAATTAAAAATGGGTAAAAGAACCAAACAGACACCTCACCAAAGAAGATATACTGATGGCAAGCATAGGAAAAGATGCTCCACATTACCTGTCATTAGGGAATTGCAAATTAAAACAAAAACGAAATACCATTGCATACCTATTAGAATGGACAAAATCCAAAACTCTGATGCCAAATACTAACTAGGATGTGGAGCAACAGAAACCCTAGTGGGAATGCTAAGTACTTTTGCCACTGTGGAAGACAGTTTGGCAGTTTCTTACAAAAATAAACATACTAATACCACACGATCCAACAATCCCACTCCTTGGTCTTGACCCAAGTGAATCGAAAACTTATACCCACACAGAAACCTGCACACAAATGCTTACAGAAGTTTTATTTATTTAGCACTGCCAAAACTTGGAAGCAACCAAGATGCCCTTCAGTATGTGAAGACAAACTGTGGTATGTCCATACAAAGGAATATTATCAGCAACAAGGAGAAATGAGTTATCATGCTATGAAAACACACAGAAGAACCTTAAAGGCATATTGCTTAGTGAAAGAAACCAATCCAAAATGTCTACATACTCAGTTATTCCAATCATAGGGCATTTTGGAAAAGGCAAAACCATGAGAATAGTAAAACAGATCAGTGGCTCCCAGATATTCAGGGAAAAGAAAGGATTAAATAAGTGGAGTGTAGAGGATTTTTTCACAGTGCAACCATTTTTCTGCATGAGACTGTAAATGCATACATACCAATACACATTTCTTAAAACTTGAATATATAACATGAGTAAGCTCTAAACTATGAATTTTAGTTAATAATAATGTATCAATATCAGCTCATCAGTTCTAACAAATGTACCACATATATGGAAGATGATAAATATAGTGGAAAATGGGCAGACAGTGTCAAAAGAAGTCCAGATTGTACATGGAAGCACTGTATTTTCTGTATACCTAATGCTGGTCAAAAAGCCTATTAATTTTAAAATAGTACATATTATATGATTCCATTTATATTAAATTCTAGAATATTGAAAATAATCTCTGTTTCAGAAAGCAGATCATTTATTGTCTTGTGATGAGAAGGAAATGAGGTAGGGATTACCAACTGGTTCAAGGAAATCTTTGGGAGTAATAGGATGTTCATTATTTTAATAATTTAATAATTTCTTGGGGGCATTCATCTGCCAAAATTATCAAATTCCATCCTTTGAATATGTATGGCTTATTTTGTGTTGATCTGCATTTCTGTTTCCTAGTTGACATGAATGTTGCTGGTCAAGGACCACATTTTGAACATCACTACTTCAGAGATTCGAGAGAAGGTAATTGTTCCAAATTTTGCCTGCACTTTGGAATTTATCTGGAGAGTGTTAGGAAGTAGAGATTTTTTAAAATCTGGTGAAGCTTGACTTGGGGATTTTTTTTAAAGTTTCATGGGTGAGTCTCAGACAAGATTAAAAATAATTAGGATAGATGTCTTACAAAAATAATCTAGTTCTTCTATACCTGGTCCACTTCTGATAGTAATCTCCCAAGTATAATTCAAAAATAAGGACTAACATAACTTGGCCATTAACACACACTTATAAATTCCATTAGTTTCATGTTTATCACACATAGAATATACATGTCTGTATCAAATGTAGTATATCCACTAAGACATAAAGGTTTTTAATGTAACAAGTATTGGGAGAATCACTGGAAATGACTCCTTTGGCTGAAAATAGCTACAATTTAATCTTTAATCCCATCAGTAAAACATGATCTTTAAATAAAATAACCCCGTGTTCTCCCCCTTCTGTGAATTGCTAGCTTATAGAAAATAATACAAGGTGACATCTGATCAATTTTGGATTTAATTATTTGGGGGATGGGGTGGTTACTATTATGGATCATTTCTACAAATAAATTTATTTACTTTCCATGAAACACCTTTAAAGTCCAGTTCTATTAGATTTCATAGCCCATTTACTTGTTTCTTCTAAAATCAACCCCCCTTGAGAGACAAGAACCAATACTGAGAGGAATGTAGGGCTTAGGAGAAGGGACTGTGCTTACTGTGTGGCACTGTAGAGCCCTTAAACCTAGAATCATCACTAATTCTTCCATCTCCTGCCCATACCTACAAACTGAGAATGTGTGTAAGGCAGAAAGATGATATAGCTGTTGTCCATGGCAGCCTCGAGAACCTCTTTTCAACACATACCTACCTTGACTTTCTTAAGGCTTACTCTTAACTTGATATTCTGAAGAATATCTCAGGCCACAGCTCATAGAGACCAGCAGATCTTTGTTCAGTGGCCTTCACATGGCTGTGAGGACTTAAATGAATAAAGTCTGGTAGGCTAACAAAATTCCATTTGGTATATTAAAAGTAATATTACCAGCCATCTACACCCTGATCATTTGTGGCTTACACTGACCCTGAACTCTTGCCATGCCCGAAGTCTTCAACTCACTCATGCCAGGCCTTTTTAACTCAAACCTAAAAACAAAGCTAATTTTTTAAAAATATAATGTGTGTGATTGATTAAACAAATATATCACTAGTGCAACAAACAGAAATCTACGTATTTCAAGGCGTTTGCTATTTTAATGTGATTCTAAATTTAGGTGTAGAACTGCAATTATATGAAATTCATATCAGCATTTATATTCTGATGTCAGGGAGCTATATTATTCTGTGTAAACAAATCATTTGAGTCAATTTTCAATGAAAACACAAAGTTCCTTTCAAGACCAGTGAATTGATGTCCTCATAAAGAAATAATAAAATTTAATGATCGCGGCAGCTAGCTTTGGCAATCCTAGAACTACATGCTCAGATTCCAACGAAGCACTAACTCAACCATTCTACTTTTTAAAGTCATTCCAACTAAATGCCACAGTGGTGAGACAATGAGTATCTGGAAGGGGCCTTCAGGAACAGAAGCCAAAATGTTACCCAGGGCTGTGACGACGAACATATTCCTGATTGCCTCAAGAGCATGGCAGCCTTTCCTAGCAGAGAGCTTGGCTCCTACTTCTCCTACACCTCACACAATTCAGGTTAACCCACACAGTGGTAGCCTGCCAGGGCTGCAAAGTGAGAGGGTTCAGAGGAGCTATGTTCTAAGTTGTTCACACAGAGCACAAAGAGTGAGAAGTAGAGAAGGGATGTAGTTAAGAGAATCCAGGCTCTTCCTACAGTACAAGGATAATACAAGGTGACAGTACAAGGTGACATCTGATCTCTTCAGGTCTCTTCCTACAGAACTGGTTTCGCTGCATCACCAAGTGAAGATGGTAATGTTGTCCTCAAATGACTTCCAAGGTACATTTTTCTGAGCTTCTAAAACATAGACATTTAAAAGCAGTTACGAATTTCCCCTCGGGTTGAGGATAGAAAACCGTAAGATGAACTTTCTCCTACTCTAACAAAACAAAAAGGCAAGTAATATACAAAAACAAAGCTTTGTCAAAGTCCATGAAAGAACTAAAGTCACCACAAAATAAAATAAAAACAAATTAATCAAAACAAACAAGCAAACCTATTGAGCTAAAATACAAAATGTGGCAAGCCTCTTCTGGAAGAGAAAAAAAAAATATGATGGCTTTTTGTTCTTAGCTAAATAATGAAAGAAGGAAGAAACTACCTTGAAGGCAGGTAAGAAGAAAACTACTGAGCTTTGGGCAAATTTTAAGGCCACACATGGATAGGCATAACAGTGTAGCCTGAGAGCTTCAAATGAAAGGGGATTCTTGAATCCCACCACTACCACCACCACTAACAACTCTTTTCTGTAGTCCTCCATGAGTGTTCATAAGAAAGACTAAGGGGCAGAGCAGGAGAACTGAAGAAAATGATAGTGAAATCTTGGAGCAGACCACAATGAGCCCACAGGTGTCTACCATTGGAGCAGCTGGAGGTCTACTGGGACTGCTTAAGTCTCAGGCTGTGTTAAGGAAATCTAAAAGACCCTCATACAGACTTTGGACATCACATTGAATACTACACTATGGCCATTTGCTTCTGAAGGGAGAGGGTAAGAGAGAATCCCTTGAGATAAAGATAAATTTGGACTTACTGAAAAATGAGAGTAGGGGACAGCATTAAGAACCCCCCTATGACCATGCCCAGCATTAATCATATACTGCTGGGGGGGGGCACAATTCCTGAGTGAGAATTCTCCTCCCCTACCCAAGCATAGATACATATGACCTGCTAAAGCCTGAGAGCAGAAGAGAACCAGACAGAACTGTGGTGAACAGAGTTCAAACACAACTCGACCACAGATGAAATTGACTCAGCACATCACTTCAGCCCCCGCATGTACACATACACGCTACAGCTTGAGAGAAGAGGATGCATGTCTTTTTCTAGGCATGAATATTATATACTTCAGTTTCTATTCTTCTACTTTATATGTAATGATTAGAATTCAATAAAAATTCTGCGACTCAAGAAAAGGCAAGATAATATAACCTGTGATCAAGAGAAAAACTAGTTAATAGAACCAGATCCCAAGTAGCCCACATGTTGGAATTGCCAAATAGGAATTCTAAAATTACTATGACATGTATATTGAGGTGAAAAGAAGAAAAAGTAGATGACATGCAAAAGCAGATGGGGAGCTGAAGAGGTGAAAACTATAAAGTGAGCCTAATATAAATGCTAAAAATGAAAACTCAATATAAACATGAAAAAATATTTGTATGAGAATATCAGCAGGCTAGATATAACAGAGGAAAGGATCAGTGAATTTGAAGACTGTTCAAAAGAAATTATCCAAACTGAAATACAAACAGTAAAAATAGTGGGAATAAAAAAAACATTATCCACAATCTGGGTAATAATGTTAAACAATTTAATGTGTATGTTACTGGAGTCTCAGAAGGAGAAAATGGAAAGAATGGTGCAGAAAAAAATATTTTAAAAAAGAAAATAATGAAAAAAATTCCACAAATAAGAAACTTCAATCCACAGATCCTAGAAATTCAGTGAATCTCAGAGAGGACAAATTTAAAGTATATTACATGAAGGCAAAATATACTTAAGTTAAAAACTAAGATTAAGAAAAATCTAAAAGAAAAGACATAATATAAACAGGGAACAATGACAAAAGTCATGGCTGATATCTCATAAGAAACAATGGAGGTAAGAATTAATAAATGGAAGGCGGGCGTGGTGGCGCACACTTGTAATCCCAGTACTTTGGGAGGCGGAGACCGGAGGATCCGGGTTCACGGCCAGCCTCAGCTCTCTTTCTCTCTCTCTCTCTCTCTCTCTCTCTCTCTCTCTCTACTTAGTGAGACCCTCCGCAACTTCGTGAGACCCAGTTTCAAAATAAAGTATAAAAATAGGGCCGGGGGTGTAGCGCGGAGGTAGAACGCCCCTGCGTTCAATCCCCGGTACCGCAAAAAAATAAAATAAAATAAAATAAATAAATAAATAAATAAATAAATAAATAAATGGACATCTTTAAAGCATTGAAAGAAAAAAGGTTGTCAACCTAGAATTCAACAAAAAAATAAAGAAATTTTCAGACAGGCAAAAGCTGAAAGAAAGCTGGCACTACAAGATCAAATCTTATAAAAAGACTGTTTATTACTTAATATGCTTATATTGGTGCATTGTAATTAATATCATAATGAGGTATAGAGTGATAGACACATGTGCACACAGCACTTGGTGCGTTTCCCTCCAGATCCCATCCCGCTTCCTCCCCCTCCCCATACATGGTGTTAAGATGGGTATTGATACTTTTTTATGTGTACATAGAATTATTTGAACTGTTTTTTTCATTTATTTAAAGTAAAATTTAGACCATTTAAAGAAAATTGGGCTGTTTAAAGTAAACTTATTAAAAATATATTAAGGAATTTTTAGCACATGCAGGAGTTGGAAATACACCATTGGGAGGTTCTTATATTGTTTATAGAGTCATGGAATATATTCTGAGGTAGACTATGATAAAGTAAAGATGTATATATTTTAATCTTGACAGGTTGGCAAACTTTTTCTGTAAAGGTTTTGCAGACTACATAGTCTCTGTCACAGTGCAGCTATAGTAAAATGGCCATATATAATACATAAATGAGTGGGTATGACAGTGTTGTAACAAAAATCATTTATTTAAAATTTTGCTGTTGGGAAAACTGGTTATCCAGTTGTAGAAAAATGGAACAAAATCCTTATCTCTCACCCTGCACAGGAGTCAACTCAAGATGGGTCAAAGACCTGGAAATTAGACCAGAGACTGTGAAGCTACTAGAGGAGGGTATAGGTCCAACACTACAACATACAGGCACAGGTAGAAACTTTCTCAGCAAGACCCCCATAGCTCAGTAAATTAAAACAAGAATGAACAAATGGGATGGCATTAAAATAAAAAGTTTCTGCTCATCAAAGGAAACCATCAAGAGTCTAAAGAGAAAGCCTATGGAATGGGGGAAGATCTTTGCCAGAAGATCTTATCCCTCTGATAAGAGGATTAATATCTGGAATATACTAAGAACTTAAAAGATTTAACACTAAAAAAATCAAATAACTCAAACAAAAAAAAATGGGCAATTGAACTAAATAGACACTTCACACAAAAAAAGAGATACAATGGCCAATAAATACATGAAAAAACATTCCACATCATCAGCAAATCAAAACTACACTAAGATTCTATCTTAACCCCACTCAGAATGACAATCATCAGGATGTCAAAAAACAATAAATGTTGATGAGGATGTGGAGAAATTGGAACTCTTCTACACTGTTGGTAGGACTGGAAATTAGTTCAGCCCCTGATTGGAGATCAGTGTGGAGATTCCTCAGAAAACTGAGAATGGATCCACCATATAATCCAGCTATACCACTCCTGGGAGCCTTTCCAAAGGGGCTGAAATCAGAGAACTACAGTAATATATGCATATCCATTTTCATAGCAGCACAAGTCACAATAGTCAAATTATGGAGCCAACCTAGGTGTCCTTCAAGAGATGAATGGATTACAAAATTATGGGAAATACATATATATAATGGAATTCTACTCAGCAATAAAGAAGAGCAAAATGATGTCATTTTCAGGAAAATGGAAGAACCTGGAGCCAGTCATAGAAAATGAAGGGTCATATGTTTTCTCTAATATGCAGAAGCTAAGGAGTAATTGGGATACCAGATGGACTTCAGATAATGGAGGAGAAACTTCAGTGGAGCCAGGGAGGTGGACTAGGGGAAAGGGAGGAGGAGAGGGAGGATCAATGAAGGAATTACTACCATCAGCTTTATTTACATGTGTGAAAATACCAATGTCAATCTCAGTACTTTGTATGGGGAAGAAGGGGATGGGGAGAGAGCCGGGGGGGGCACCAAGTGCTGTGTGCATGTATGTCACTGTCAACATGATTTATATTATGATGTGAGACTATAATGCACCAATAAAAGCATATTTTTAAAAAGTGCTGGATTTGGCCTGCAGGATATAGTTTGTTGACCCCTTCATATCTATAACCTTTGGCAGTTACTGAGGATCAAATGCAGGGCCTCACACATGCTAGCTAGCAAGCACTCTAACACTGAGTTGTTATACCTCTAGCCCATTTTATTCAATTTCTGAGATAGGGTCTCACTAAGTTTATAGGGCAGCCTCAAACTTCCCATCCTCATGCCTCAGCATCCCAAGTAGCTCTCACCATACCTGGCTCTGACCCCTTCTTTAAAGAACTAAAAAATAAGAGGTGTGTATGGGGGTAACTAAAACATCAATAAAGGAGATAAAAGGGAATATTAAAAATTACTTGATTTACCCCAGAAAGTAACAAAGAACCGATGGGACAAGTAGAATACAACTACCAAAATGGCAGACTTGAACCCCAAATATATTTATAATTATTTTGAATTGCGGTAGACTAAACACCTCAACTAAAAAGCAGAGGTTGTCAAACAAGACTTAAAAGCAAGACCTGCTATATATCTTGTTTATAAGAAATGCCATTTAAATATAAAGACACAGGTTTTGATATAAAAGATAGGGGATAGATATACTGTATGATCAATATATTCATAGTGGGCCATATGAACAGCAGATAAAATAGACTTCAAGATGTAGAGTAGTATCAGTACAGGCATTTCTTTAAAAGATAAATGTATTTCTATTCTTGGCCCCAGGAATCCCACACCTAGGTTTTATTTCAGATAAATGAGAACCTATATCCACACATACATAAAAGGCTTCATATGAAAATCTTTTCAGAAGATTTATTCATAATAGGCCAAATCTAGAAAGGCCCAGGTGCCTATTTACAAGAGAAAAGGTGATTAACGTATATTCATGTTGTAGAACACTACTTGGAAATAACAAGGGGTGTGCGTGCATGTGAGTACATGTGTGTGTGTGTGTGTGTGTGTGTGTGTGTGTGTGTGTGTGTGTGTTTTCACAAATGAATCTCAACATTATTATGAGAGAAAGACCCTAGAAGCAAAACAGTACAGTCTACACAATTCTTACTACATAAAGTTTTGGAATAGAAAGAAAAATTAGTCTATTATGATAGAATTTAGATCAGAAATTTTTAGGGTGGTTGGAGGAACTTGAGTGGGCAGGGTACATGGGAACTCTGGGGTGATAGACATGTTCTCTATCTTGACAGAATGAGTAACATGAGTGTATTCATTTGTCAAAATTGATCAATCAGCATACTTAATATCTGTGCATATATACTATATGTAAATTATACTTCATAAACTTGGCATTTGGGTATAAAAAGCATTTATACATGGCTATGAAAATCAGCAGGCATTTATGTAAATTGACTATAGTAATATAAATACTTTTTGCTATGAAACTGCTTTCAAATACATGCTGAGGAGAATATTTGCTAATTAGATTCTTCAGCTGCTAAGATATCAAACATCCTTGGATATTCTACTACCTGAAAGCAGTAGGGTAAACTATAAAGAAACACCTAGCATATAATTGATATTCAACAGTACAATTTTCCTCCTTTCTTAGATGGGATCTAAAAGAAACATTCCTCATCCAAAATTTCACAAATGCAATTTGTCTACTCCCTTCCATATTTTGCATGCACATGATCCATCCACTCTAACACTCTTTCAGTAACCAAAGCAGCCAGCTCCAATGGATGTGAGTTAGCGTATAAGTTGAAACTTACCACCTGCTCCAGGGTATGAAATGCATCTCTCGTAACTTTACTGTATTGGCCCAAATGGAGCTGTAGTAGCAGAAGAAAGTTCTAGCCAAAGTCATAACTTGATTCTAGACTAGGCCACTTAGTAGAGCAATGTTGGGCAATATCCTAGAGCAAATTAGGGATGTATATCCTGCCCTGAGCAGTTAGCCCGGAAAAAGTGGAGAAGATTTAAAAAGGGTAGTATAATACCAGAGAATAAAGCTGAGACTAGGGCAAAGAATTAGGCCAATTCAGAAATTAGAGGTAATAAAGTGAGTCAGGCTCTGGGCCAGGTTAGTGAACCCGGTGAGAAGGTAAACTGTGCCTCCAAGAAGTCATCCTGGGGTCAAGCCAGGGGATACGACTTACCCTAGAACCCAACACCAGCTTTAGTGAAAGTTGTCTTGGAAATTTGTTTTTTGTTTTATTAGCTTTTATTAGGGCATTGTAATTATACATCCTAATGAGATACAAAGTGATAAAAATGTACATACACACTATACTTGGTGTATTTCCTTCTTCTTCCCACCCCGCTCCACCTTCTCCTTCCCCATACATCTTAGTGAGATTGGAAGCAATGCCTTCATATATTGCTAAGCATTGTTTGAACTGTTTCCTTCTTCAATCCTCCTTTTTCCCTTCTCCCCTCCTTCCCCCAATCCCTCTTCCACTATTCGACTGATCTCTCTACTTATTTATCTGAAGTCCCTTATGTTTCCTATTCTCTTTTCAGCTTCCATACATGAAAGAAAACAAAACCCTTGACTTTTTCAGACTGGCTAATTTCTTTCCTTCTTTTTTTTTTTTGGTACTAGGAATTGAACCCAGGGACATTCTACCTCTGAGCTACACCCCCGGCTCTATTTTTTCTTTATTTTGAAACAGGGTCTCACTAAGTTCCGGATGGCCTCACTAAGTAGCTGAGGCTGGCCGCGAACCCAGATCCTCCGGTCTCAGCCTCCCAACTACTGGGATTACAAGTGTGCGCCACCACACCTGGCTGGCTGATTTCAATTAGCATAATATTCTCTAGTTCTATCATTTTTCCTGAAAATGACACAGTTTGGTTCTTTATGGTGTAGTAACACTCCATTGTGTATATATATCACATTTTCTTTATCCATCCATCTCTTGACAGACACCTAGGTTGGTTCCATAATTTGGTTACTGTGAATTGTGCTGATATTAACATAAATATGCATGTATCACTATAGTATTCTAACTTTAATTTTTTGGGAAATGGTATATACCAAGGAGTGGTTTAGCTGGGTCATATGGTGGCTCCGTTCTTAGTTTTTGAGGAACCTCCATATTGATCTCCAAAGTAGTTGTAATATTTGCAGTCCCACCAACAGTGTATAAGAATTTCTATTTCCCCACCTCCTCACCAGCATTTATTATTGTTTATCTTGTTGATGATTGCCATTTTAACCGGAGTAAGGTGGAATCTCAGGGAAGATTTGTTTCCACTATACATTACACTAACCCCACATAAGTGTCATTTTTTTTTTTTTTTTTTTTTTTTG